>RJWJ010014929.1:0-37100 GCA_004363605.1 Indri indri | reverse complement strand
ACCTTTTTGTATTTTCACAGAAGATGTGTTTTATATTTTATAGTATAAAGCCTTCTGCAAATGGGAAAAAAATATGAATTAATGCAGTTCTGAAATTGGCAAGGTTGAGGATATTTACTGATTCTTGAATCAGTCTCCAGGAGGGTGGGGTTAGAGAATGAAGATGAAGAAAAGTCCTGAAAGTGATAAAAATAAACATCAGTTCACATAATCTCAAGCTTATAATCTATTGGAGAATTCTGTGATATACCTAAAACTTGTATTTATACTGTTGTATGTTATTATATATAAGCATATCTTTATCAGGTACAGATAATTTCTATCCTTTTGTATCTCTAAATTCACAGTTCTATTCACACATGTATATGTGCAAATACATATATGTTAATATACTTTCTATCATTAGCATGATTACTATGATTATCATTAGCATGTATTATTAGTGTGACTGTAGTATCATTAGTATGATTACCCTTCTAACTGCAGTTCTCCTATAATTGCTTCAATTCATGCAAAGCCAACCTTCACCCACAGTGTCCCTGACTGTAACTTTATCTAAATTATAATACAGTCTAAAGCAATCAAACCCCGCTAACAAATGTCAAAGAAGCTAGAAAGCAGCCAGGCTCTGTCTTAGGAAAGGACTTTATTTTTCATTATCAAATACAGCATTTAACTACAACTCATTTTGTCCTCCTAGATGTGATTCCTTCTCCTGTGTTTTTTGTCAACTGGCTCTCTGATCTTTCATTTGATTATATTTGAAGATTTATCCTTGCTTTTTTCTTGGCATCTCTATCTTGGCTGCCACAGATAGTGACATTTTCCTCTATACGTCTCAGTGTCTTCCTTGGTCAGATCACTACTGATGGCAGAGGTAGGTGTTTTATGTGGGTTATCCTTATAACTGAACCAAACAGAAATGCCACAATTCAAAAATGGCAGACCGATGTCCATTATGAACTTGGGTGCAACATTCTTAATGTAATATTAACAAATTATATCTAGTACAATATATATGATAATTTATTATAGTCAAATGGGGTTTATCTCAGTAATGCATATTGGGTCCAACAAATGAAAATCTACCATGTTAATAGAAAACGGGAGAAAAATCATTTGATCATCTCGATAGATACAAAAAAGGAATTTATAAAATGCAACAGACTTTTATAATAAAGACTTTTAGCAAATTAAGAATAGCAAGGACTATTTCAAACCGTTAACACGTGTTTACAAAAAATCTATAGCTAACATCATACTTAGTGGTGAAAGACTTAATACTTTCTACATAAGATTGTGAGGAATGCAACAATGTTTCCTCTCCCTGCTTCTTTTAAATATTGTAGTGGAGGTCCTAAAAAGGGGGAAAAGGAAAGGAGGAGAAGGAAAAAAATACAGCATAAGACAAATGCTTTCAAAACTTTGAGGGATAATAGGTACCTTTTATTTGGTCTCTTTAATTTCTGTTGCCTAACAACAAAAAAAAAAAATTGTGTACTTTTGATTCACTGGCTGTGAATTAACTCTGCCCACACAAAGTTTCCCATGAATAGTTTGTGGATCCTACTGTACATCAATCACCCCAGACCTCCCTCAGGATTGAAGTATGACTGGCTGAGGCCTTTGGTGTGACTGCATCATAGCTCAACTTCTCCCTCCATCCAGTTCTGCTTCTTTTACTCCCTCACGGGTGTTGGTTCCCAACAAATGTTCTGTACCCAAATCCCCATCTTAAATCAGTTTTACATGAAACCTGGCCTGAGACATGTTTCCATTAGGTTCTGGACATAACTCTGGTTAATCACAGAAGCCCAAAGTCAGATCCTGGAGCTTCACCTTCTGTTTTTCTTTCTAGCCTCTATTTATACCAAAGCTTTTCATGTAGACTTAAAATAATTAACCACGGTTAATATTTGTTTTACACTTTCTACATGCCAGGTGCTATTTTTCATACCTTATCGTTTTATATTCTTCCCAAAACTCTAAGAGTTTCACTCTTTTATGGAGAAAATGAGGATTGTTCTGTAAAAATACTATTAGGGGAAGTAGGGTGAGGGACATGAGGGGACACTTTGTGTTATTTTTAAATCTTCTTATCAGTCTAAAATTAGGTCAAAATAAAAATTTAAAAAACAATGATTACATAACATATATGAATTCTAAAAATAAAAAATAATAAAAAACAATGAGTAATAGAACCAAGTTGTTAAGATTTTCAATGTGAATCCAGAGTTCAAATTTTAATTACTACCCTACATTACCTTTCTCTTTTACGCAAATTATGGCAAAGTGACATGAGCATGTGCCTTTTTGTGCAGGGTGAAGCGGAATGTTTATTCAGGCAACAGCTGAAATATTCTGTTATGGATATAAGTATTTCATATAAACTATCAGTTTAATATTAGCACTTAGATTATATTTACCTGAATAATAGGGAACAATTTCGTGTAGTTTTCAGGGTATCAGCTAGAACTAAAAGCACATACACAGCATGTAGATGACTTTCAGTGAATATAGTAGTGACAGTGTCCAAGTAAATAAATTTGTGACCCCACCCTCTTACCTCTTATTCTTTCAGTGTCCTAGAGAAAGATCCAGATGCTTCAGGCAGCCAACTGGTGCTCCTACACTTCTAGTAAATAACATCTTCACCTTTTGTCATCTTTAAGATGTTTCTGTTAATAATTTTTCCTCACAGAGCCCAGTACTGGTGACGAGGAAGAATTAGTTTGAGTAAGATGGTTTGATTTAAACATTGAATTTTTTAAAAAAACTTTTTAAAAAATGTAGTTGGAAACAAATATACTTCCTCACTGATTTCCATCAAAATGACTCCTTGTATTTCTAGTGTCTGTTAAGATGAAAAATTGATTTTATGTTTAGTATGAAACATAGCGTAATGTGATGAAAACCAAGATTGTAGTGAAAAAGGAGAATAACTCTAATGTCAATTCCTTCAATTTACAGTATTAGATTAAAAATAGTTTATATATTATCATGTTTACATAGTATATATTTCAATTTGTTTATTTTGGGGGGGATTGTCTTTGTGAGAGGTTTTCTTATTAGTTATATTCAGTTGTTTTGAGATACTTTTAGTATGAAGTTTTCTTATTTCTTTTTAGCTGGATACGTGTCACTTAGGCTATTATGATGAGTTTGATATTTGGTGCTCTGTGTGTGAAGCAAATGTAACTTTTCAACTTTTCTTTTTAAAAATCATTGGAAACTACATAGTAAAGTGGAAATAACATCAAGGCAGGAGTTAGAATGCCTGGTTTCTAAAGTTTAAAGTTTCCACTAAAGGATCTAGTGACCTTATAAATGTTACTTAATCTATTGATGACCTGATTCCTCAACAGAATAATAAAATTATCTATAAATTCATTATAATTATAAAATTCTATAAATTCTCTTTTAAATTCACAATTAAACTCTATAATTCTTAGACGTAAGGGTCACAAAAATACTTATTAAGAAATCAAAATAAACTTTTATCATATGTTATAAAATCTCTCCTTAACTTGTAATATAAGCTGCTGTGAATTCTAATTATTTTTAAGCCCCTAAAAAAGCATTGAACATTGCAGTTTATGTTTTATAATTGAATTTTAGATAATTCAAATCGTGATAGATATGAACAACTCTACTATTACATATTTTAGAGAAAACCTTCTCTCCCCCTGTCTCTCTCCTCTCTGGTATCAACAAAAAGTATTGATTTACCAAAAGTAATCAATGAATTAGTTGCCCAGAAGAAATGGAACATAAACAGCAAAAGTGAATGTTTTAGTATTATATAACTCCCTCTGTAAATTTTTGCTTAGTTCAAAGGGAGCTTATGTTGTAAAAGTAAGTGTTAATTTATGTCTATTGATACAGACATAATCATTTGTTCATTGATATTAGGTCCTACTATGCCCCAGGCACTGTGACACTTGGTAGGGATATGAACACAAATAGAAGATGAACTTTGATTTCAAGGAACATGTATTTTAAAGAGGCCAAAATGAGACAGAGACACACAAACAAAGGATTACAATAAAAGGGGAGTGACATTTAACTCAGGCTTTGACTAGTTAGTGCAGGTGTGATATGACAGCACTTGCCTGGTCTGGCCCACAATTCATGGTTCCTCTCACTAAAGCAGGTGGGATATTCATGCAGGTGCAACCTAGAAGCATGAGCGAGTTTATGCCCATGGGGCCACCCATGACCAATCAGAGATGAAGCTCTTTCCTCCTCTCGGATTGACAATCCTTAGGTTATTTCTTGGGACTCCTTAGAAGGCCTGTTAGGTTCCAAAAAAGCAATAACCAACTTGCTAAGACATCCTTATAATCAGCTTCTCTGTCTCATTCCTCTGCTCCTCACTCTTTCTTCCTGAGTTAACGTCTCAGATAAAATACCTGCTTTCCATATTTTGTTCCACATTAGGGAAAATAATTTTATATTCCATTTATATCTCCAAAACCTGTAAAACCATCAAAAAGCACATAAAAAGGCAGGTTACTATGTAGAAAATTTATCTTTATAGATTAAGCTGTAATTTCCCAAATATTTTAAAATCTTTATACAGATATGCCTTTCCTTTTTATAAGCTTCACCTAAGAGTAGAGCTCACTGGAGAGCATTCCTAAGAACATATTATGTAAAATATATTTTATATTTCAAAAGTGTGGCTAGGATTCTTTCAAAATCAAAAGAGGATCTGTAAATATTTTTAACATTTTTCCAGTTTTAAGACTTGAGTCTGGCACAAAGCTCTTAAACTTTGCTCTGGTGATTGGAAATTTTTTTTAATTTATGAATTTATTTCTAAAATTTACACATTGTAATTATACATATTTATGGGTTATGATTTGATGTTTTGATTCATATATAGTTTGTATGATGATCTAATCTAGGTAGTGTATCTGTCACCTTTATGCATTTATCATTTTCTTGTGCTGAAAACATTCAAAAGCATCTCCTCCAGCTACTTTGTAATATACAATACTTTACTGTAACCATAGTTACCCTGTTGTGCAAAGAACACTAGAACTTATTTCTCCGATATAATTGTAATTTTGTACCTGTTGACAACCTCTCCTCATCTCCCACTCCCTTGCCCAGTCTTTGGTAACTACTGTTCTATCTTCTACTTCTTTGTTGTCAACTTTCTTTTTTATTTCACATATGAGTGAGATCATATAGTATTTGTTTTTGCTGTATTACCTGGCATATTTCTCCTAACGTGGTATCTTTCAGGGTCATCCTTGTTGTCCCAAATGACAGAATTTCATCCTTTTTATGGCTGAATAGTATTCCATTGTGTGTGTATATGTGTGTGTGTGTGTGTGTGTGTGTGTATACACACACACATTTTCTTTAACCGCTTATTTGTCGTGGGACACCTAGGTAGATTCCATATCTTGACTGATGCAAACAGTGCTGCAGTAGATATAGGAGTGCAGATATCTCTCAGACATACTAATTTCATTTCCTTTGGATATATGTCCAGTAGTGGGATTGCCAGATCACATGGTAGTTCTATTTTTAATTTTTTGAGGAACCTCCATACTGTTTCCCATAATGGCTGTACTAATTTATAATCCAACCAACAGTATGTAAGGGTTCCCTTTTCTCCACGTCCTTGCTAACACTAGTTTTCTTTGGTCTTTTTGATAATAGCCATTCTAACTAGGGTGAGGTGGCATCTCACTGTGGTTTTAATTTGTATTTCCCTGATGATTAGTGATGTTGAGCATTTTTTTCATATACTTCATATATGGTTAAACACTGAGAGCTCACGATGAGATGCATCACTGTTTTTTACTAGAGCATGGGTAATCTGGAAAACGAGAAGAAAGAATAGATTGGAGGCAGTGGAAATGGATAGGGAGCTCATCAAAATTAAAAATTTTCTGTCCTTTGTAAAGACTAAAGTACAACTAAAGACTCTCCAGAGCCTAGAAAGAAGATAGTAAAAATTTCCTTTTGAACAATAAAATAAATAAATCTATGCATAATGTCTATTTTCCAGGTAGCATGGTTAAGACACGTTTATATTTTGTCTTTTATCTTGGTTATCAGGTGGAGTAATTCACATTTCTAGGACATTTATGTGCCTGCGTGTGTGTATATATGTTTATAAAAATATCTCAGTCATCAAACAAAGAACTTTACATCTCTGGGAATTCGCTTTATCCTTGTAAACACAGAATTTGGGTTTGATTAGTAGTTCTCAAATTTTCCTAATTATTGGAACCACCTAGAGTCTTTTGAAAAGGAATATGCAGTTTCCCAATCTCTACCCTACATGTACCGATATCAGAAGCTCCAGAGGAGACCCTTATGAATCTGACTTTTTAGCAAAAGCTGCTAGTAATTCTGATGGTAAGATAAATTTGGGAAACATTGGATTAAATGATGTGTAAATTAGGTGTCACAGTTATTTAATGTCTGAATCTACTTTAAAAAAAGTCTTGAGATGAATTATAAATGTGACAATTCATTCTAGTTTATCTCCTAAACAGCATCATGGGACCTATATTCTCTTTTAAATTGCATTAAAAAAATGCCAATTTAAATGTTAATGGAAGATAGCTGAATTATAATAGATTATGGTGTTTTATACTCTTCATAAAAACTTTTTTTTATGAAGTATTTTTCTGTGTTTTTAGTTGTGTACAAAGTAGAGGGCATCAATATGCTATCCCTTTCTACTCAGTAGACAACTGACTATATTAATTACTGACACTATCTCTTCAGAATATTCCATACCTCCTTTCCTCTCCTATATCTACTTACCAAACGTATTTCTAATCTCGATTTTGTTCAAGTACATTTCCTTTCCTGATAACCATAATTTGATGGACAGCTAGCATAAGTATTCAAACACAAGCATGTATAGTTATGTTTTCATTTTGTATTAATAAACTGGCATTTTGCTTGTATGTTTCATTTCTGGGGAAACCAACTAAGTCCCTGAAGACTAGACCCAAGGCAAATATACCAAGGGGTAGACACCGTGAGAAGGCTGGCATGAGACACTAGTGCCTGTTTTCTTCTGCTGGGGAATGCCTGCGCAAGAAGGAAAAAATGCTGTATGTAATTCGATCTGGGATTTCTGGCCTAATGCTTTAAAGGGATTTCAGATTTGAGGCACTGCTCGAGACCAACTCATCCTCTTAAACAGGAGCCTGGGGCAGTAAATGGACACCAGAGGATAAGAACAATAAAAGAGAACTCAGGCTTGTCTTGTGACAGATGAAGCTGAGGTAACTTAATATTTTCCTCAGGCAGAACTAGGACAAAGGACCCTTCTGCTGAGCTGCCAGAGAATGCAATGAAAGTTTTGATAACTAATTCCCAGTTTTTTGGGGGAAGAAACATACTAGTATTTAACTTTTATTTTTATATATACAAACACGTGATGCTTGGTGAGTTTGGAGAAAGCATTAATGAGCAATACCATCAGTTAGATATAACATGATATTCTCTATCAAATAGTTTAATATGAAAATGTGGCTCTGTATCAATAATGTGTTTCTCTTTCTTTAGTTTTGACATTAACTGACATCAAGAATCCTATAACTCAAATGTGTGTAATGAGAAGAGCTGCTGCCTGGTTTAATGAAATCATCAGGAAAGATTTTTAGCAAAACTTTGAGCAAATATATACGCAAGAAAATTTAATTTGCACGGGGAGTCTAGATAATGCATCCAATCTCACAAACTCAAGATCCAGAAAGTTCTTGCAAATGGAATAAATATATCGATTTTTTTCATAGAAAAGCTAAAGAACTTTGATATGTAATAGTAGTTATATGCAGTAACTAGGTGCCACATCTTCACAAACTGAGAACAAAACAAAAACAAAGACAAAAATGAAAAAAAAAAACTTAAGAAATTAATGACCCTTATCATGATCAAGAATTTGGTAGCTTCATAAAAATGCTATTTGAACATTTATCATATTAAGAAATTACATAAAATATATCTTAAATATGCAAGCATAACTTGGATTGTAAGAACTTCCCAGGGTATAAACCGCTAAGCAGATTTTAGTCTAGATTTCTGTAGTGAAAATTATCCATTTTTTCAAGTAATTAAGAATATATGTTTATGCAATGCATATCCCTGAAAAAAAAAAAAAAGAAAAGGGATATTTAGTTACTATGTTAAAGGGTCTGCTATATTTATGGATATTCCTATGTAGTGTTCCCATAATTCCGTGGTCTGGTATGATCTGTTATATATTTTAACTTTATTCTAACCAGAAATATTTGTTAAATCATGGATTTTGATAAGCTAAATTTCCCTCTCTAAGCTACATTATAATGTGCACATTATGTTAAAGTTGACAAAATACCCTCAAATACTACTTTGAGAATCAACGGTTTAGGTAATACTAAAGCATTTCCCCACGTAAATAATAGGAAAGTTAACATTAAAATCAAATTTTTATTTCAAGGAAGCCCAACTTGAAGAGCAATTACAAAGATAGCAAGAACCTGACAATAGTAAATATTTGAAAGAAACGTTTCAAATGGCATACCATACCTTTTGGAAGAACAAACTGCGTAAAAGCATAAGTTTTTCTTTTTTAAATAAAAACTTTAGACAAGTTAAATTTAGCAGTTGATTTGAGCAAAGAATGATGCATTAATTGGGCAGCACTCACAACCAGAAGAGGTTCAGAGAGCTCCACCCAGTAACATGGGCAGGAAGTATTTGTAGACAGAAAAAGGAAGTGACATACAGAAACAGCTTGATTGGCTACAGGTCAGCATTTGCCTTGTTTGGGTATGGTGTGATGAGGCATTTGCTTTATGTGGGCATGCTCCGATCAGTTGGCAGCCTGTAATTGGCTGAAATTTGGCTGCTGTGATTGGTTGACAGTTACAAGTATTTACTTACAAGTTAGGTTGCAGGTTGCTACACAGGGATTCAAAGTACAGAGGTAGCTCTAGGGCAAATTTTAATTTAGCAGTTTCAAAAGCAATTATTATTTTCACTAAAGTAATAGTTTAAAATCTAATTTAGAAAGAGTTTATTTTGGAAGAACATTATGGAAATAGTACTTGCTTATCTATGTTAAGACTTTGAAGTACAATTACATAATGAGTATTAAAGCACCATGAAACAAATAAAGTATGACACATGTAGAAAATATATTGTTAATAATATTACAGTGCTAACTGCCTAGTAGATGTTACAATTTTATAATAAGAGTTAATACTTAATTACTCCAGATAGAAAGTAATGTTTGGGCAATAGCTAAAGATCTGGAAATCCAGGCATAAGTAAATTTAGGAATGGAAAAAGGAGGGAGAACATGGCAAAACCATATACATACAGGTAGAAATTAATTTGGAATTTAGGATCAAAGCTAGAGGGGTGGGGAACCCACAACCTTGGGGCTACACATAGCCTTCTGGATCCTTGAGTGGAGCCTTTTGACTGAACCCAAATTTCACTGAACAAATCCTTTTAATAATGGATTTGGTATGGCATCAAGAGTTAACACCAATAGTTTTAGCTGAATATAGAAGTTTCATTTTTCCCTAAAATATGTAAGTGTTTACAATGTGCTAGTCACTGTGATAGGTGCTGGGTACACAGAGCTGTGCATCCGTCAGCAATCCTCATGGAGCTTGTCCTTAAAGTCTTGTAGAGGAAACAAACGTTAAATGCACAAATACTTATGTAATTAAAACTATGAGAAGTATGTCAAAAAACATAACTGCAACTTGAGTGGGCAAGGAAGGCTTTTCTGAGGAAGTAACATCTAAACTGAGACTTCGTGGTGCAAAAGCAATATATATAACCAAAGCATTTGCACCCCGCAATATTCTGAAATAAAAAAAAAAAATTCAATGAAAGAAAACAAAACGAAAAAGAAAAAAAGAAAAAAATTAACTGAGAATTTTTAATTCACAATAAGTACTGGATGAGTATTATGAGACATTGAACTAGAGTAAAAAGACAAATGTGGGCTACTTAGGGTTTAAATCTATCATCTTTTATTTTCACTTTAGGTCTGGATTATTTTTCAGTTGCCACATAGAAATAGGGATAGATTGGATGCCTCCTTTTGCAAAGAGAATAAAAGGCATGTGATAATTTTAGTGAAAAGACATGTATATTAAAATAATAAACTAGAGTTCTATTCCTTTTTCATTAAATATATCTTTAATAGTATGGAAGATAAAAAATTAGTGTGTTGATTGAAAAAGGCAACATTTCAGATTTTTAGAACTATGCTTCCTAAATGAGAATTTGATTTTGTCAGGTGTGGGCCAATCTTTTGGACAGTGTTATGTTGCATTCTGTTAAAATCATGTTGTACCTTATTATGTCATTTTTTTTGAATAACACAATTTTCTGAACTTTTAAATCAATAGTTCTAAATCTTCTTTACCCTTCTAATATTGACCAGGATTTTTTAAATTAAATCCTTATTTGTAACCTCTAGTCAGATGAGTTCCATACAAATTCTTAGGATTGGAGAAATTGAGAACTGTTTGTCCTCGTTCAAATAATAGATGAGATGGGAAATGGGTGACAGGGTATATGAGTCCCCAGAGGCTGCTTTAAAATAGCATATGAGTTTGCAGAGTTTCAAGTAGCAAATTAGTTTCAAATTGATCAACATTTATCCCTTTTAAAATCTACTTAGGCAAGTACCAGGAAGGCACTGTTATATATTGGAGGCAAAAAATCAAAACAGAAAAACAAAATCTTGCCCAAATTTTGGCCCTTTTTATATATATCTAAAAGGACATACAGAAAAATATAGCTGAAATAAACTTCATGGTTTGTGAACCCTTTGAAAACCACAGAAAGCAAATTGATTTCATATGACCTGAATACTTAGAGATGATGACGATGATGTGTGTGTATGTGTGTGTGTGTGTGTGTGTGTGTGTGTGTGTGTGTGTGTGTGTGTTCTCTTTCACTTAAGAAGAGTAGTGGAAAGAATTCTATGTAAATAAAGAAACATGCCTGAGGTTTTGAATGACTCTATTTCCTCGACCACATCCCTGCCATTCTTTGATTTTTTTTTTTTTTTTTAAATTTCATTCTCTGCCCTCAACACAGCAGAGGCCTTGATGGGAAAAGATTTTGTGGGCAAGCAGCAGGTAGGTGGCTGACTCTGAGACTGACAAATGAGATTGCCTCATTCAGAACAGTATAAAATGAGATATTTGTTAAGAGGAAAAGAGGCTGAATTGATCTAAACATTTCAATTTACGCATACATTAGGAAAGAATGAAGCGGTCATAGTGTTTCCACAAATTAAACATATCAGCTATGTAGCACTATCCAAGTACACTGTTGGGAGACAATTCTCCATGGATTTCTTGTATTCGGCGCAGTTTAGCTTCTGAGCAAAGGGCGTATTTGAATACCGTGAGACATTTGCGTGCATCCCAGAGGAAGCACCACCTCTCTTGCTCTGGAGGAGAAAATGGACAGATGTGCCAGCCGCATGTCCCAGCCAGAGTCTCCTCATGCCAGGTTCCCCTCCTAGGATGTGCCCACTGCACTTGCAGGCAAACATCTGGCCCCGCTCATGTTGCGCTGTGGGAATTGGGGAACTAATGGAAGGTGCTTCTCTGGCTGCTGCTTTTTCACGTCTCTCTAAATCAAGGGTCTGTTGTCTTCTGCCAGTATATGTCTATGAAACGGTGGCAGACTAGCTTGCAAGTAGGGCGAAATCTCAGACCCTTCACGGTTTCTGGCCTAACGTGCACAAGGAATTACAAACCCAGATGTCTATGGGAACCAGGCACAGGACATGGATTGAGAGAAGTAGGTTATGTATAAAACAGTAAGTGGCGACTGATGCCTTAGTGTCACTTGTGTAACAGGGAGTACCGGGACAGCAGTGAATGAGAAACAATATCTTTCTGTGAAGTATTCTACTTTTAAAGTGTTGGCAATCTGTTTGACTTGAGAGCACTGTTTGGGTTAAACTAAACTCCGGTGAGCTGGGTCCAGCCCAGGGGTTACCATTTAGTCTTCTCTATCCTAGAGTGAGATACTCAAGGACGAGGATGAACATTTTTCTTCTTGGTAACCATGGAAACACTTGGCACAATGCCTAAGTAGACACTCATTTTTCTTTTCTGAATCAAAAATTCTTAGCAAGCCATATATTATAAAGCCAGACATTAGCTAAGAAGAAATACAATATAATGCTAAAAGATCAACAAAAATTTTGCCATGCTTTTTTTTCCCCCAAAATAAGAACCCAGATTAGATAGACATCAGATTTTTTTTTTTCTTTTAAGTAATCCTCTTACAGTATTTGGCTTACTTATCTGACCCAGGCCCCAGCATTCTATTTTGTCTCTACTATTACCACAATTTTATTTTATTATCCATTTTTGTGCCTAGCTTCATATACAGTTTAAATATGGTTCTTATGGCCCTCACTTCATGATAAATGGTTTTGCTATGTCTGGTATAAGAATTTGAAACCTCCAGTTATTCTGCACTATTTTTTGTGTGTGATAGGGCCAGAGAAAGAGTTAGAAACAAAATTTGTCAGAATAAAACTGAGTTTAATTTCATAGAGATTGGTTTTAGGGTTAAGTAAACAATCACAAAGATGGTTAAAAAACCCTCTTACGTTGAATCCAGCAAATATTTCCCTAGGTATTGACCCAGAAAGTTTGAGACTCTAAGATGACTTTCTGAAAGCCCCCAAGAATTGCAAGTTATGTGGTAAAATATTAGATAGTTGTTTGAATGTGTTTATAAGAGTTTAACTATTTGACCTGTTAGTCAAGTGTAAAAACAGGCCAAAAGAGAGCTTCTTATAATGGCTTTCATTTTTTTCTGTGTTTTTAATTATAGGAAAACCAAATGAAAAATAAGTGGACACCATTAAGAAATATAAAGGGATACATAAATATTTGTTCTCTGGGAAATTATTAATGGTTAGCAAAGGAAAACTTTCATAGCTGAATTGAAAAATAGATGGAGATGCTTGAGATTAGTATATGCTAGTTATAAAATGGCATGCATTAAATTAGCAATTGAAAAAAATGTGAAAATAATAGTTGAAATATTGATGACGTGATAATAAGTGTAGAATAAATGCTTTTTATTTGTTCATGGAGATACAACTTACGTAAATTTCATCCTGTTTAGGTGAGCAGTTCTATGAATTTCAGCAAATGTGTAGTCGTCCCTCAGATCATGCAGGGGACTGGTTTCAGGACCACCTGTGTATAACCAAATCTGCTCATGCTCAAGTTCCGCAATCTGTCATGCCAAACTGCATGTGCGAACAGTTGATCCTCTGGAATCCTCAGGTTTTGCATCCTGCACATACTGTATTTTCAATTTGTGTCTGGTTAAAAAAGCCACATAAAAGTGGACCTGAGCAGTTCAAACCTGTGTTGTTCAAGGGTCAACTGTATACAATTGTGTAACTAACCACCACAACCAAGATAGAGAATATTGCCCCCCTCCCCCGCCAAATCTCCCATTTCTCTCTGGCGTCAATTCCCACCCTTTATCTCCAGCCCTGACAACACAAATCTGATTTCTTTGCCTACAGTTCTGATGTTCCTGAATGTTGTGTAAATGAATTGATAAAGGATGTAGCCTTTCGAGTCTGGCTTCTTTCACTTACTATGTAGGTTGAGGCTCACAGCTAGTGTTGCATATATCATCAGCTCGTTTCTTTTTATTGCTTTGGTATTTCGTTGTATAGACGTGCTGCAATTTGCTTGTCCATTTACCAGTTGAGGGATATTTGGGTCGTTTCCAGGTTTTGGAGATAACAAATAGAGCTTATATTAACTTTGCAAATCTTCACTTCTCTTGGGTAAACAAATATCAACACATGGGACTGCCACATCATATGGAAGTATATATTTTTAATTTTATAAGAAACTGCCAAATCAGTTGTACCCTAGTGGCCAGTTTGGCTGTACCATTTGGATTCCCACTAGAAATGCATCGGAGTTCATGTTGCTCCACATATGTGTTTTTTATAAATTTTAAACAAAAATATCTCTCTTTTGAGTCTCTCTGGAGGTACATTATATTAAAATTTATATATTATTATACATTGGAATTTTATACTCTTTTTAAAATACATGATGGCTAAATGGAAAGTAGGTGGCAGGTTGAATTAATTTCATTTTTCTTATGAATTAATAGAGCCTAAAAGTGGTGTGTGTGCGCATGCGCGCATGTGTGTATGTATGTGAGATGACAATCATTTCTATATCATTTAAAATTTTTATTCAATAATTCAGTTTCTGAATATATAGAAGGATGAATTCAGGCAAGTCTCTAGAGCCTTATTAACATTGAAGCCTAAAAGTCCCAATGTAGTTGACAAGGCCACTTCATCTTTATTTGGAGCACGCAGCAGCCCATGAAAAGAACAACTTAGAAGAGCTGGTTAACTTCATTAAATTTCCAAGCCAATGATAGTTCTAATGTAAGTAGAATTGGCCTCTACAGATAAGGCAGGTCATTTAAACTAAACTGGATTTTCAATTGCCCTTTAAGGCATTCAGTAAAATACTAATGGAACTTAGGAGTAAAATTTGACTTCCCTAATTTCCAGAATGGCAATACTGTCTTGCACAATGTTTAATGTTTTTGTTTTAATGTTCTTTTTCCATTTTGGGGGGAAAAAAAACCCACCAGAAATGGAAGTGAATTTTACAGAATAGAAAGGCAGTTGGCTTTGTTCTTCGTGTGTGTGTGTGATCATTTTCTTAGAAGTAGTTTCTTAGGATAATTTGCAAAGCTATGTGCAATACTAAATTAAGTGTAATACAAAGCTTTTTGTAAGACTAAATATAGGGCAAAAGAAGAGTTAAGCCTCAATGTGCATAACTTTGTTGTTGAGGCGTGCTTTTCTATAGGAAAATCTTGTGGTATTGATATAAAAGTAGAGACATGGACCAATGTAACAGAACAGAGAACCCAGAAATAAAACCATCTACCTACAAACAACTAATCTTCAACAAAGCAGACAACAACATACGCTGGGGGAAGGAAACCCTATTTAATAAATGATGCTGGAAAAACTGGATAGCCACATGCAGACTAATGAATCAGGACCCCTGTCTTTCACCATATACAAAAATTAATTCAGAATGGATAAAAGACTTTAATACATGAAACCATAAAAATTCTAGAAGAAAGTGTAGGAAAAGCTCTTCCAGGCATCAGCCTACACAAAGAATTTATAACTAAGACCCCAAAGGCAATTACAGCAACAATAAAAATAAATGAATGGGACTTGATTAAATTAAAAATCTTCTGCACAGCAAAGGAAATAATCAACAGAGTAAATAGCCAACCTACAGAATGGGAGAAAATCTTCACAAACTGTACATCTAATGAAGGCTAATATCCAGAATCTACAAAGAACTCAAACAGATCAGCAAAGAGAAAACAAACAACCCCATTTAAAAGTGGGTAAAAGACATGAACAGAGTTTTTCAAAAGAAGATGGACAAATGGGCAGCAAATACATGACAACATGCTCAATACCACTAATCATCAGGGAAATGCTAATTAAAACCGCAATGAGATATCACCTTGTTCCTATCAGAATGGCTGTCATTAAAAAGTCCAAAAACAATAGATGCTGGTGTGGATGCAGAAAGAAAGGAATGTTTATACACTGCTGATGGGACTGGAAATTAGTACAACCTCTGTGGAAAACAGTATGGAGATTCCTCAAGGAAATACATATAGACCTATCATTCTACCTAGCAATCCTACTACTGGGTATCTACCCAAAGGAAAAGAAGTCATGTTATCGAAAAGACACCTATGCTCAAATGTTTATTGCAGCATAATTCACAATCTTAAAGATGTGGAATTAACCTAAGTGCCCATGAATTCATGAGAGGATTAACAAAATGTGGTGTATATACACCATGGAGTACTACTCAGCCATGGAAAGGAATGAAATAATGTCTTTCGCAGCAATTTGGATGGAACTGGAGACCATTATGCTAAATGAAGTATCTCAGGAGTGGAAAAACAAACACCACATGTACTCTCTAATAATTGGGAGCCAACTGATGGCACAGACAGATGTAAAAGTCATCAGAAATCAAGAAAGGGGGAGAGAGAAGGAGGGCAGGGTAGAAACTTACCTATTACGTACAATGAACACTATTCAGGTGATGGGCACACTGACAGCCCTGACTTAAGCATTATAAAAGCTGTCCATGTAATAAAAACATTTGTACCCACTTAATATTTTGAAAAATAAATTAATTAAAAATATAAAAAGTTGGCTTAATTAAACATTAAAAGGAGATCGAGACTGCATTCATACATACAAATTGACAGTTTTAGTATCTCAACTTGCAACCATTATTCATTAATTTTCAAGAATGCTAATGTTTAGGGGGTTAACAAAGATATTATAGATACGAACAAACTGTGTGTTAGAACAAGACCCAACTGTCTTTTGCCTTGGATTCTTTCTGCGTCTTCACGTTGACGTTGAATGTTGGTAGAAGCAATATCAAAATGCTTCTATGTGGTATGAAGTAAACTCCAATAGAAGCACTGTTTCCCTAATGTGGCCCACTCTGAATTACAGAATTTTGTCTGTAATTTTAATAAATGGCCAATTCTTTAAGTTGTGACTACATAAAGACCAAAAAAAGAAAAAAAAAAGAAAAGAAAAGAAAAGGAATACTTGGAATCATTGAGCCCATACACTAGAATGGAGCTAAGTATGCATATATATCCCTAAGGTGAGCTCACAAATACTTATGTATACAACAACTGCACTTGCCATATCAATTTTCTATCCCGTCTCATTAACAAAGTGAATGATAATCATGATCAGCATGGCCAAGTCAATAGTGTTTATTCTTATGTATCTTAGTTTTTCCACTCTCTTGCAGTTTCTTCTGAGACATTTGTCAGCATGTTCTATGTTGGATTGCAGAGGGAAATACACATATTGGTCTAGCTCATCTATTAGTAATTTATCTTTACTTATGCCTTTTTTCCCACTATTCACCCAAGTATAATCTTTTTTCTAATAAAACAAAATACATTTTCTTATGTTCTGCTGAATTCCGACTGCTGATTTTTGTTTATTGAGAATAAGCGTATGATTTTGTACAAGACATTCTTTCTACACTTTTGTTTTCTGCGCTTATACTATGTCTTCCAATCACGCTGATGGGGAAAAGCAGGATGCATTTTATATTTGGAGTGACTCATTGTAATGCATCAGGATACTTACCGTATAATATTTAATACTATTAAATGTTGTTCAGGTGATATCAGGTGGACTATATTTACCCATTAGTCAGATGCGTAAACCTTTCCCACATTGATTAATTTCTTTAGTGACAAATCAGGGAGAAAATCTCGGTAGTCCTCATAAAAGGACTAGAAAGTTGGAGGAAGATCTCAAGAGGTTTGAGGTCAGCAATTTGATCTTTTAAAACACTCTCCTTCAAGGATGACATCAATTAATAATGTGTGTGATAACTTTTAATGGAGGATAGAATTTGTAAAATAAAATTTCAACTCCCACATATAGTATTTGTGAGGAAAAATAAAATGGAAACGTATGTTCATATAATAGTGGGGAAAAAAGTATTTTTTAAGTTTGAGTTTTCTTGAAGTTCTTTATTATTAAATTATGACGAGATTCCTAGTAAGTATGCAACATATTTGCATAAGTATTAAAATAATTCATCACGATTAATTCTATTACAGTACATCTCATCTCTAATCACAATCTGCCATATACTATAGCAGTTTGTCAGTATTTCATATTTTACTGAAGTTTTGGTGAAATTGCAGCTCCTATAACAGCACAAATGTCATCTGAGTTCACTGTGATTAATGTGCCTCTGAAGGAGATCTAATAATGATTAGCCAATTTCATAAAGTGTTACAGAATAAGATCTGTGTGTGAGAAAAATTTTAAAGCCCGTAGAAAAGTATACCCTGGCAAGTAACTCTGTTAGCAAATTGGATTTCTAGAAGGATGAGGACATTTAACCTGGGAAACAGAATGACCCACTGGGGCAAAGGACAAAGGTGGGAATAGAGGATAATAATTTGCCTTTAAATATTTAAAGGATCAGAAAAGAAAAGAAGGCAAATTTAGAACTAATGGTTGAAAGTTATAGGGCAGCAGGTATCAATCTGATATATTGAAACTTCAAAAAATTGAAGCTCGTCAGAAACAGAATGAGCTCCGTGGGTCTAATGGACCGGTAAGGTAAGGAGCTCCCTGTTCCTGGAAGTATTCAAGGTGAGGTAAGATGACCATTGGTGGAGACCCTTGCGAAGTGGTATTTTAATGGTTCAAAAAAGGGTTATCGTTGAATAAATTCTGAATTCCTCTTCAACTGCAAGTTTCCATAACTTAATTTCCTTCACCATGTCAACAAATTTCTCATATATATATTTTTAGATATTGGTGAAGGCTTCTGTGGGAGATGGCTTCACTGGAGATATTGCAATTGATGATTTGTCATTCATGGACTGCACCCTCTATCCTGGTAAGACAGAACATTTCAATATATGAGTATTTGCAAACCCGTTTACTTGGAAAAACTGCCAAGGAAGTCAATATTTCATTTCCACGAATATTCCTGAATGCCCTCACTTTTATTCTGCTTCTCAAATCTATCAACCCTGGAAAAGTTACACATCTTTGTTAGTAAATTAAGTCTTTGTGAACATAGTAAAGAGGTTTGAATCAGTTATGTCTATGTCTTAATCACACACAAAATGCTAGGAAGTCATGTCTAAAGTTAAACTGTAATTCTGTTATGTTTGATGGGTTACAATAACCAAAAACAGGTTGCCTTATAATTAAGTTAACCTACCAGTTGCTTTCAGTGATATTTTATTCTTGGGCTAGACTTTAAATATTCTTAAGGATTGTTCCTCAGCTAGTTCCTCTCCAATTATAGGTCTGTATTTACTAAAACATGAATGCATGTTTCCCAGATTTATATCTCATCCCCTGCCTTTCCCCTGAACTCCAGACTCAGCATGACTGACAGCTCAATCTGTTAACTTTGAGCTTAGTTTGTTCTTTTTCATGTTCCTTGAGGTATGAAGGTAAGTTGATTATTTGAGATGTTTCTTAATTTTTAATGTAGGTGTTTATAACTATAAACTTCCCTCTTATAACTGCTTTTTCTGTATTCTGTAAGTTTTGGTATGGTGTTTCCATATTCATTTATCTTAGATTTTCTTATTTCCCTTTTGATTTCTTCTTTGATCTGTTCTGTGGTTTTAATTGCCACATATCTGTGTGTTTTCCAATTTTCCTCCTGCCATCAGTTTTTGGTTTCATACCATTGTAGTTGGAAAAGATGCTTGATATGATTTCAAACTTCTTAAATTTGTTAATTTTTTTTGTGGCTTAACATATGATCTGTCCTAGAGAATGTTCCATGTATGCTTGAGAAGAACGTGTATTTTCCTGCTGTTGGATACAATGTTCTATACATGTTTGTTAGGTCCATTTGACTTAAAGTGTACTTCGAGCCCAATGTTTCCTTGCTGATTTTCTGTCTGGATGATCTATCCATTGTTGGAAGTGGGATATTGAATTCCGCTACTGTTACTGTGTTGCTATATCTTTCTGCCTCAGATTTGTTGATATTTGCTATATATTTAAGTTCTCTGATTTGGGAGCATATATATTTATAATTGCTATATCCTCTGGATGAATTGACTCCTGTGTCATCATATAATGATGTTCTTTGTCTCTTTTTACAATTTTTGGCTTAAAGTGTATTTTGTCAGATATAAGTCTAACTTTCCCTGCTCTCTTTTCGTTTCCTTTTGCATGAAATGTATTTATCCTTTCACTTTCAGTCTATGGGTGTCCTCAAAGTTAAAGGGACTCTCTTTTAGGCAGCATATTGTTGGGTCTTGTTCTTTTTATCCATTGAACCATTCTATGTCTTTTGATTGGAGAAAGTAATCCATTTGAATTAAAGTAATTATTGATAGTTAAGGACTTACTATTGCCATTTTAGAATTCTTTTCTGGCTATTTTGTAGATCTTTTCTTTCTTCCTGCCTATCTTGCTATCTTCCTTGTGATTCGATGATTGTCTGTAGGGGTATGCTTTGATTCCTTTCTCTTTATCTTTGGTGTATTTACTGTAGGTTTTTGCTATGTGTTTATCATAAAGCTTGCAAAAAACAGCTTATAGTTATAATAATGTATTTTAAACTGATAAAAAACTTAACTTTAATTATGTGCAAAAACCTTGCACTTTTTCTCCCCCCCAACATTTATGTGTGTGATGTCACAATTTATATCTTTTTATATTTATAAAATTTAATATTTATATTAAATTTTGAATATATAATACCATAAAGGTAGTTTGTAAATCACTTACAACTCTAAAGGTTAAATGACAAATGTATTAAAAATAATGATAGCATCAATAATTTGTTAATCCACATATAATATAAAAAGAAATTCTTATTTTTAATTTAGTCCACGAGGATGCTTGAGAGAAGACTTTTCAGGCAAAATTAATTACATTTCCAAGGAAAGTAGGAAAACTTAATCATGTAATGAAATTCTATGAAACTTTGCATCAGTGTACAATGATGTTGTCTATTGCCTGAGTAGACAATGGTGGGGAATGCTGACAAAGTTAAAGAGATTTATTTCCCTTTGCCCTGAATCAGATTTTCAGAGTAAATTAATAAATGAGAATTGTTCCCAGACATTCATATTAAAAAATAAGTGTCCCCAAAGATGTATTTGTTTTGCATTATTCTTTCCATCTTCCATCAGAGAAGCAAGAAGTTATATATTTCCTTCAGCTAAACACATATGATAGGGATTTTCTTTCTTGCACCAAGGATTATTGGTGAGATAACTGGTTTATCTGGAAAAACAAAGCAGTGACTACATCATAAAATACTGCCTGCAAATTAAAAAAAAATTACTTACGTGCTTTTCGTCCTATTTTAAAATTTCAGATTTTAGCATGCATATTAGAACTGTTAAAAATTTATTAATTATTAGACCATTAGTATTACATGAATATTGATATTTAAGGTATTAGTGTTTTTATTTTTCCCAGGAAAATTGTTACTAAATCAGTGGCACATCTTGCAACTAATGTTGCCTTGAAATTGTTAAAATACAGTAACTATTTATACGATGCTTAACCTAATTTTTGTGATGTCTTTTCCCTGAATGAGTTGTTTTGTTTTTGTTGAACTGGGTTGATAAATTTTTGGCATCTCTTCTCATTATTAGCCTCAGTGTCTTACCAGCTTTATTTATAACTGTTATTCAGAGCTCCCTTTTTTTCTGCAAAGATTAATGTTTGAAGTGTGAATCAAAAGGCAAGGGGAAGGATATAAGCACTCTTGTCTTCACCTTTAAGATATCACCTGCAGCATTTCCTTTTATAACAATAAGCTGTTTGGCATATCCATTATATTTGCTTCAGAATAATAAATTGCATGACAGCACTGCGTTTTGAAATTCGCCTTTCTTTTGTATAATATTTTTCTAAAGGATGTATAGACTCAGAAGAAAACACCAAATTATTGGAAATATTTACAGTTAATATAATATTTCAAAGCAAAAATCAAGAAATTTGAGACTTGGTAATTGCAATCTGAAATATTCTGGTTTTAGCTACTTCAGTGTAGTCTCGCAGAATGATTTAGCATAGACACAGGAAAAAAAAAAAAAATTGCCCAAAGCCTGTGGTACATTCAACTCAGCAATTTTATTGTGTTCCTAGAAAACAAAAATGAACAAATAACTCAACCCATTTTAAAGTTACAATTTTTAAATTCTGTCATCTCTTAGTTGAGGTAAGAGATGATAAATACTAAAAATGGAGGAGACTGTTAAAATGCTTAGATTTAAGCTTGAAAATTGTCCAGCTGCTACGTCTATTTGCAGTCACATTCAAATGTAGTAGAATGTCTATAAAGATGGAAAATGTCATTGAATCCATGGCATAAAGCAAAAATATTTCAAAAAGAACTGATTTGCTATTGGAGATAGGAAAAAAACACATTGCGTAATGTGGCAAACACCTGTATCACTATTGTTACAATCATATCCAAAGAATAGCTATGTTTTCATAAAACCTTCTTTCCTAGAAAGTAGACCCAACACAGACACTTTAATAAGATCATGCTAAATGTGGTTCTTTCAGCTTTTGGGTATAACTCTAAGTTATTTTATTAAATGCAATAGGAAAAATGTACGCTATTCCCCTGGAGCTATAGATATTTCAAAATTTTCAATTTTCTGAGGATTGATTATGTTTAAACCTCAAGTACACATTTAGACTTTTAAATTATATGTCGAGGTGGGGAGCAAGGGCAACATACATAACCTAAACATTTGTACCCCCATAATATGCTGAAATAAAAAAAAATTATATGTTTGTTAACATCAAAAGTCCATAGGAAAAACACACATTGTTACCTAGATGATACAAAGAACAACTATACATATTAGTCAAGCAATTCACACAGTTATAATACATCTAAAGTTGGGAATAATTTATCAAGTACTACAGATGTTAAAATATTGGTTTTATTTGCTTAATTCGCAATGCAGGAATGGCTGTAGGAGGGAAGCCTAGTATAAAACAAGTTTGAAAATCTATTTTATAGAAAAATTATATTAGCGTAGCCTAAAGTTTATCATATTGGTTACAGTGAATTCACAGAGCAAGCAGTTAGAACACTGAGTCCATCTGGAGCCTGAGACATCTACTTAGGAAATCTTCCAGAAGACAGATGTGCAGGTGGCTTGGTTTCCCTGCAGCTTAGTGACGTGGAAGAATATCAGATCAAACCAGACTGATCTCTACTTCTTAGCGCAAACCTCAGTCATTTGCATTTCGTCTTCGCAATATTTATTTATTTATTTATTTATTTTTTGAGACAGAGTCTCACTCTTTTGCCCGGGCTAGAGTGAGTGCCGTGGCGTCAGCCTAGCTCACAGCAACCTCAAACTCCTAGGCTCAAGCGATCCTTCTGCCTCAGCCTCCCGAGTAGCTGGGACTACAGGCATGCGCCACCATGCTCAGCTAATTTTTTCTATATATTTTTAGTTGTCTGATTGATTTCTTTCTATTTTTAGTAGAGACGGGGTCTCGCTCTTGCTCAGGCTGGTTTCGAACTCCTGAGCTCAAACAATCCACCCGCCTCAGCCTCCCAAAGTGCTAGGATTACAGGCGTGAGCCACCGCGCCCAGCCCGCAATATTTATTTCATCTGCAGAACAGTTAGTGTTTTTTGTTTAAAGAGATTTAAATCTATCATTTCCACCAACTTTAGCTTTATTCTAAGCATTTATAGGCCAAAAATAATAATAATACAATAGACTGAATACTTGTGTTCCTCTCAAATTCATATAGTGAAATCCTAATCCCCAGCGTGATGGTATTTGGAAGTCAGGTCTGTGGAGGTAGCTAAGGTTAGAGTAGGTTATGAGGGCGGAGTCCTCATGGTAAGATTAATGCCCCTGTAAAAGGAGGGACAGGAGATTTCTCTTTCTGCCAAGTAAAGGCCACGTGAGGATGTGACCCTTGCCAAGAACCCAACCTTGCTGATCTCAGACTTGCAATATCCAGAACTGTGAGAAATAAATTATTATTTAAATTACTCAGACTATGGCATTCTGTTATATCTCCTTGAACAAAGATGGACTTATTTGTCTAGATATGTTTTACTAATAAAATTATTCAAAATTTATATTTTTTAAAAAAATTTGTCTTTGTACTGCATAAAGTCATTTCTAGCATGACTTGAGTTAAGAGTATGATACTTTAAAAAACACTGCTCTAATTCATTGCAAAGTTAAAAAAGTTGACTTCATGTTACTTACATGAAAGTCTAAACTACTTGTAAAGGCCAGAGAATGTGTCAGGAACCTTACAGTTCTTGTCATGCTTCAGTCCCCAAATGATGTCTTGGCCTAACCATGTTTCTGGGCTCTGTTTCACTTCCCCATAGCAGAATCCAAGAAATCAACTATAACTCCCTCTCCCCAGATACAAATACCACCATTTGCAAAGTTTGGTTCCAGAGGAAGAAACACTTTTCCCACTGTGCTCTTTTGGTGCTTTCAAATACAAACACGTTGGACTTACATGGTTTGTAATATTTCCTCACTCTGGTGGAATAATAAATAAATAATGAGGAAAGGACAAAGAATTACAGAATCTTTAACTTTCTCATTTATAGTAGTTTCCCTTTAACCTATCCCTCTCTGAATTTTTTTCTGAGATATCAATGTATTGTTTCTTCTTTTCCCCAACCTCATCAACCCCTTATTCCCAAGTCATCCAACTTATGTGCATGATTTCAATTTAAAGAGGATTGTTTCCTAGTTACATTGAAATCAGGACTAAAGATGCAGTTAGGACTACTGATTTTAATAATATGGCAGACCAGATAACCTGAAAACTGTCACACTACCTATATATAGAAATGTCAAATATAATATACCATGCATTTACTTAAATGTGAAGGTGAACTTAAAAAGGGGAAAGCTCCAGGTGACAGAAACAAAGAGGGTATGGAGAAATAGAAAGCAAGGAGTGAATGCCAGAGTTAGGGAGTAAGAGCATATGGGAGGAACAAGAAGGGCTAAGAGGAGAGAATAAAAGGAATAAAGGGATTAAAGAAGGAATGAAAGGGGAGAAGAGAAGGAATAAAAGGAGAGCCAGGAGTCAGTTAATTATAAAAGAACCACAGTTACACTGATAGCTGACTTCTCAACAGCAAGAACAGAAATCAAAACATGATGTAATTGTTAAAGTTCTGAGAAATAATAATTGTTAGTCCAGAGCAAAGCAGAACTTTGGAATGAAGGTGAAAGAAAGCGTTCGGAGGATAACATCCACAAAAATAACCCCAGAAAATGATTTCACTGCACCAGACTCTCCATTTCACACAAATGAACTGTGTAAATGTGAACCTCAGAAAGAGAAAAAATAGGCTCAAGAAAGGCTGTGATAGAAAAAGGAAAGAGACAGCAAAGAAAATGGCAAACACATGGGTGAATCTAAATATACCAATGGATGATGAGTATGTAATGCAACCAGAATATTTACAGAGTTCTAGGAAGTACAGAAATTGATCAGATTATAATACTTTGTAAGACAGTTTGGTGCTATCTACTAACGTAGAAGTTGTGAGTACTCTGGGACCCAGCAATTCCACTCCAAAATATAACAGGAGACATGTACAGAACAAGCAAAAACCCCAAACAGAATCAACCCCCAAACCATTAATGGCAGAATGGATAACTAGCATGTGCTGTATATACATATAGGGGAATATTACACAGCAGTCAAAACGACTGAACTACAAAACACACAGTACTATGAAGGAATTAATACACAATCTTGAGGGAAAAATCAAGTACACAGAGAAAGCTTCCATTTATCTGAAGTTTGAAAATTAAACACCATTTTATTCATTTAAAAAGGAACTGCATGATGCTCACCATATTCAGTCACTAATCTAAGGATTTTAAAATGTTAATTCATTTAATTACACAATGATCTATAAAATAGGAACTATAAGAGGTTGTTTGGTAAATCTGCAAATGAGGAAAGTGATAAAAACAAAAGCAAAGAAATAAAAAATGCAGAATTCAGTGTACTACTTACCTCGAGAGATGGGCAGTGAGGGGATACAGTGAGCAAGGAAAACACTGGAGGCTTCAAAACTGTTGGGAAATTTTAATTTCAAAAGGTGGATGGTAGGTTCATGTCTAGATTTTATTCTTTAAACCAGATATATATTTTATGCATTCTTATGTATGAATAACACATTTTGTAATAAAATGTAAAATAACTGGGAGGATTAAGTTGTTCGACAGATTACTAGATCAAAAACTGACCATTCATATGAAAAATTATATTTAGATTATAATCATAGACAATAAAGTCCAAGTGAAGTAAAGACCTAAATGTGATAAGTAAAATTATCAAAATTTTACAAAAATCATAGAAAACATCTTATGATATTAGAATAGGGGAAAATTTTTTTCAGAGAAACTTTAAAGCACAAACCATAAAGGAAGTGATTGATAAATGATAGGACATTAAAATTAAGAGGTTTTAATTTGAAAGATGCCATATAAAACAAAAAGACACATTACAGACTAGGAGAACATATTCATCACACAGATAAATGACAGAGGACTAGAATGGAGTATGTAGGATATAACCTGTAACTTAATAAGAAAAAAATAGTGAATCCAATAGAAAAACAAGCAGGGGTATGAACAGTTAAAAGCTAGAGTAAGGTACCAAACTGGCCCTTTGAAAAGATATATTTTAAAATATCTCTTAATATAAACATTATATGAATTTTACAATTTCAATAATTAGGGAAATACAAATTAAAATATCAAAGAATTATCATTTCAGACCCATTAAATACTGACAAACATTTTAAGTCTGATAATGCCAAGTGTTGCCTGAAATATGAGGACTTGGGTCAAATCACACATTTCTGAGTGGAGATGGGTACAACAATCACTTCTAAACATAACTATTTAAATTGATTAATTATCTATAACTGTGCAATTTCGCCTTAATATGCCTTGTCTTGGAAAGCTTATGGCATGTGTTCACAAAGAGAAATGTACAAAGATGCCCTTTGTACCACACTTTATAATAAGAAACATGTATCAATAATTTTAGAGTCCTACTTGGGAATAGATACCCAGTTACTGACTGTTCATACAGTGAATATTCAACTTTGGATATTCTTTTAATTAAATACCCTGAAGCACTTAAAGTGAATGGATTAATTCCTGATGTATCAACACAGATAAATATCAAAAATATGTTGAGAAAAATTGCAAATTCAAAAGAAATATGTTGTGTACTATTTATATAAAATTTTCTAAGACACAAAATAATAATGTTATATTTTAAATAGACAAAAAATATTTTTGAGATAAGGATACAAAGGCATGCATGGGGAAGACTCAATATTGTCAAGGTGTCAGTTCTTCCCAACTTGAACTCTACATTCAATGTAACACCAATCAAAACTCCAGCAAGTTATTCTACAGATAAACTGATTCTAAAGTTTATACAAAGTGGCAAAAGACACAGAACAGCCAGCTCAATATTGCAGGAGAAGAACAAAGCTGGAGGACTGATACTACTGAATGTCAAGATTTACTGCAAAGCTACAATATTCAAGACGGTGGGGTATCAGAGAAGGAATAGACAAATAGGTCAATGGAACAGAATAAAGAGACCAGACACAAACCACACAAATACAGTCAACTGATTTTGACAAAAGAACAAAGGCAATACTATGGAGAAACATGTCTTTTTATTAATAATAAATGGTATTGGAACAACTGGACATCTACATGTAAAAAAATGATTTTAGACATGGACACTTACATCCTTCACAAGAATTATCCCCAAATGGATTATAGACCTAAACATAAAATGCAAAATCATTAAATTCCTAGGAGATAACTCAGGAGAAAATACAGACGATGGTGTGTTTGGCAATAACTTTTTAGATGTAACACCAAAAGCATGATCCATGAAAGAAATAATTGATAAACGCAACTTTTAAAATTAAAAGGCTTTGCTCCATGAAAGGCACTGCCAAAGGAACAAGAAAGCAAGTCACAGAGCGGGAAAATGTTTTCAAAAGACATAGCTGATAAAGGATTGTTATCCAAAATAGACAAAGAAATCTTAAATCTCAACAATAAGAAAATGAACAACCTGATTTAAAAGTGGGCAAAACCCTGAACAGACACCTCATTGAAGTTGTAAAGGTGACAAATAATCACATGAAAAGATGTTCAATGTCATATGTCATTAAGGAATTGCATATTAGAATACCAGTGAGGTATACTACATACGTTTTATAATGGACAAAATCTAAATCACTAACAATACCAAATGCCAGTGAGGAGCAACAGGAACTCTCATTCATTGCTAGTGGGAATGCCCAACAGGACATCCACTTTGGAAGAAGTTTGACACTTTTCTCTAAAATTAAACATACTCTTACCCTGTGATCCAGTAATCATACACCTTGACATTTACCCAAATGAGTTGAAAACGTATATTCACACAAAAACCTACACATGGATGTTTTTAGCAGCTTTATTTCACAATTGCCAAAACTTGGCAGCAACCAAGATGTCCTTCCATGGGTGAATAAATAAACTGTGGCACATCCAGAGAATGGAATATTAGCGCTTAAAAAAAAAAAAAAAGTTTTCAAGCCACAAAAAGACATGAAAGAAACTTACGTGCATACTACTAAGTGAAAGAAACCAAATCGAAAGGCTACATACTTTATGATTCCAACAAAAGGCAAAACGCTGGAGATAGTAAAAAGATTAGTGGTTGCCAGTGTTTAGGGGAAAGGGTAGGATGAAGGGATGGAGCATAGAGGATTTTTAGAGCAGTGGAACTATTCTGTATATGGTACTGTAATGGCAGATACATTTCTCAATGTCCATAGAATGTGCAGCATCAAGAGTGAGCTCCAATGTTAACTGTGGACTTCGGGTGATAATGACGTATCAATGTAAGTTCACTAGATTTTAACAAATGTGCCACTCTGATGCAAGTGAGGATACCAGGAGAAAGTGACCAACTACAAACCAGGAAGTGGGCCCTCACCTAGCATGATCTGCTGGCACCTTGACCTCAGACTTCCCAGCCTGCAGATCTGGGAAAATAAACGGTGGTGGTCTAAGCCATCCGGTCTATGAAAATTTGTTATAGTAGCCTGGACTAAGAAATGGATGGACCTCAAAGACATTATGCTAAACTAAATAAGCCAGTCACAAAAGGACAAATGCTGTATAATTCTACTCATATGAAGTATCTAAAGGAATCAAAATCATGGCAACAGACATAGAAAGATGGTTGCCAAGAGCTGGGGGAAGGAAAGGGAATTAGTACTTAATGGAAATAGAGTTTCAGTGTTTCGAGATGAAAAATGTTAAAGATCTGTTGTACACAGTATGAATATGCTTAACACTACTAAAGTATAACTACTTAAAATGGTTAAGATGATAACTTTAATGTTCTGTGTTTTTTTTACCACAACAAAAATAACAAAATTAGTAGAAAATATACATGGAAAAATACAAATCAGCATAAAGTGGCATTTGGATAAGGGTCCCTCTGGAGGCATTGGGGGAGGGGCAGAAAGGAAAAATGAGGTGTGAGTTTTATAGAAAGATTTTCTCTTTCTCTCCCCTTTCTTCCTCCCTCCTTCCTTCCTTCCTTCTTCCCTTCCTTCCTCCCACCCACCTTCCTTCCTTTTTCCCTCCCTTCCATTCTCTTCCCTTCCTTTCCCTTCCCTTTCTCCCTTTCCTTCTCTTTTTTCTTTCTAGCCTTTCTTTCTTTCTCTATTTATTTGATAGGGTAAGGATCTGGAGCAATGCTGTAATAATAATTCCTTTAATCTTGGTGGTAGAGTCATGTGTCCATTACTTTCTTAATTTATCCAAATGTTTAAAATGATGAATAATTAAACAAAATTCAAAAAGCAAGAAAAGAAGAAGATGTAATTAAACCTGAAGCAGTTCAATTGATGTCTCCTTCACCTCAGGTGGATAAATTTCTGAACTCGTACAAAGTTAGTGACACTCAATGAACTGGACCTATGTTCTGCCCTAAAATGTTCGTCTCTGGAGGGAAAAAAAATAATGTTAGAAATAAGTAAGTCCTATGTAGTTGTGGCAAGAAGTACATTATGGATCAAGTATTAAAGTAGTACAATTAGTGAAGGATATCTTATAATGTGTTTCCATTAGGTACCTTTGGAAGTTTCTATGTATTAAGGCAAGATGATGAATTGTAAATCTCTACTCCTACAAATATACATAATGTACAGCAATGCCAAGAATATGAAAAGATTTGTGATCCACTGTCATCTAAGCTTTTTAGTGTTCTAGTAATGTATATTTACCCTGAGCTTGGAACACAAATTTACCCATTCACTCTCGAAATTAACACATTTCAAAATGGCTGCCTAAATGAGACCATAGAGCACATTTCTCAGTGCAAATGACAATCATCTCTGCGGGCTCCAAATGTGCAGTCTTTGTTTTAAACTAAAACTGTGTTGTGTAACATATGGAACAGACCAGCTTGGATCAGCATGTGCTAGAGTGAAAGAACACACCATACTGCTTTAGTTAAAGGCAAACACTCATTTGAACCTATCTAAAGTATGTCACTTTTTGGTTGACATTCTTTGATATAGGACATACAAATAAATCATTTTCATGCATCTTTTTATAATGCATTTTAATTACATAATGTATTTTTTGCAAAACTACGTAAGCAAATTATGCTTTAAAATGCCACAACAAATGTGGTGATTAAATTAGAAGATGAACTTTTATTTAAACATTTGGGAGGATGTTTTTCAAAGGAATTTTTTCTGTATATTCCATTGAGGCATTTAAAATATCCATCAATCTGGCCATCGAATGTTTTTTAGTTCTTAGCAAATTCCTCAAGTGATATATGATCTCATTGTAACTTTATTTTAAACTAATTTTTCATCAAGTTTAATGGATTTTTCTTTCTCTGATTCAATTAGATACTTAAAGATCTTCAAAATTATCAGCTTCAAAATAATTAAATGATTTGCCTTTTTTTTTTCAAATTTTATATTAATGTTGAATGTATCAGATTTCTGTGAGAAGTGATCATTTTCACCTTTAGTTGGGTTCTTATTTTTGCTGAGTGACTAAGATGTGGGTATATCCAACTGTAGGAGGATGGGCTGTTGGTCCTGCTAGGGTCTACTTTTTTGGACTGTTGTCATTGATTTTCTATTTGGGGATAGATTTTTTTTTTTTCTCTACAAACTGCCTTCTCTTATGTATCTTATCTATCTGATCTCAGAGAATAGCAAAATCACCTACTCATCAATCCACTCCTCATTTTAGTTCACCTCTGTTGCAGCAGAACAATTTTTCCTTGGTCTTAGTCTTTCTTTTCATGTAGACTGACCCTAGTAGCCTAACATTCCTGGTCTTTTCACCATCTTGTTCATTCCTTCCCAGGGGAAGGATGAGCAACAGTGAATTGGTGAGTTTATGAGGAGAACCTGAGCATACATACCTCGTCCCTCGTTTCCTCTTCTCTTTTTGGAGCTAACTAGCTACAGAAGGATAAGATCTAGTCAACTCTTCCTTGCTATAGTTTCACACAGGGAGGTCTGAAAGTTTCCAGGCACAGGTTATGACTTAGAGAGTCTGTTGATTAGAAGACCACTTGTATACAGAGACAGGACATCTTCAGTGTTCGCTTTATCCATAGAGAGCTGACATTTTGATCTCCTGCCTTCAATCTTAGTTCTTAATTGCTTGAGAACTTGAGCTAAGAAATAAAGTACTAGTTATTGGCTTTTTCTCAAATTCCCAAAAGCACCCGAATCCCCAGTCCTCTAGATGTTGGATGTTTAGTATTGCTCAGATCCTTGCTCTACCCTCTAAATCATCTCTGCTTTGGTTTCTTAGTTGCCTGGATTAAAGAAACAGCTCAGTTGTTCTCTCTTCCCCGTGTCAGAGCCACCTCCAATCCATTCTCCACATTAATGCCAAAAGTATATTTCTTGAGGTAGAGATTTTAAATCTTAGTATTTCTACACAGGTTTTTGTATACGTTTCAGACTCCTAAGTTGGTCTCACCTGGCTCTTTCTGACCCAGTAACTGAGTACTTCTCTGGTTCCATATATAAGTACTCAATCACATGCATTCTTTTATCAGAAGATATTAATATTTTCATACTAAACTCTCACTGTATTTCATAGAAAACCAGGTCAATTTATTTCTATGCCTTGACACACATTTTTTCTCATTGTCCATGAAGACCTTGTATTCTTCTTCACCTAGCTAAATGAGATCATCATCCCGTAAAAGTTAGTTTAGGCATCAGCTTGCCAAAATGTCTTTCTTGACATGCATCTGATACATATTTTTCCTCTGTGTTCTTTTAATATACTGTGATCTCTCCCATTTGTTCATTTATTCATTCATTCACTCTGTTATTCATCCACTCATCTTTCCATTATCCATCCATCAATTCATTCACTTGCTGTGATAGTGTAACTACCATGTGCCATGGTCTGCAAATTGTTCTGTGGATGCAGGGTGAAAAGCTAGATATCACTCATGCTTCCATGGAGTTATAATATCTACTATAAACTTATCCGATGAAACTGTAATAAAAGATACATCTGACCACCTTATCTACTAGTCTGCAAACTATTTTATGACAGAGAGGGCACATTTGGCTTTAGATTCAAAGCATCTAGGTGCATGGCACAAATATTTTATCAATACATGTTTATTGAATAATATAGTGTATAAATTGATAAACTTCTATAAATGTCTTTCAACCTCAGTAAATTCAGAAATTATAATCTTATTTATTCAAAACTTCTAGATGAAGACTTCTGATTTGAATCTCTCCTGCAACCTTGAATCTTAAATATCTGAGAATATGTGTAACAAAGATACAAAGATGTTAGGTTCATTATAGCAGTGAAAGAACAAAGTTTATTTCCCTAGTGGACCAGAGGGTCTATTCAGACCTTGACTCTGGTTCCTAATGCCAGCATCTGGAACTCCTTTGGTTCCTGCTGGTCCTCCCAGCCCTGTTCTTGGGCCTCCCATTTATTTGGTGAGCTCTGAGTAGATTTTTAAATAATTTACATCTGAACCTTCACCGGTTTTTATGATCAAAGATATTCAGAGTTATTTGCTTTTGCTAAGACCTAGAACCCCAATTTATATGCTTACATAAAGGAGTTTAGCAGATGAGCAAATACTATGCAATGTTTTTATAATATTACATGCAAAGCATATTTAGAAAGCTTCATTGGTAAAAGTCTTTAAAGAAATGGAAAACCTGCTACACGATGCCTGTATATTATTTTTTATCCAGGTCATTTGCCAGTGGACCTTCCGACTCCACCAGAAACCTCAGTCCCCATGACACTTCCTCCACACAACTGCACAGACAATGAATTTGTCTGCATGTCCAACGGTCACTGTATTGAAAGAATTCAGAAATGTGATTTTAGATATGACTGTGCTGACAAATCAGATGAATCATCCTGTGGTAGGTGAATTTCTAAATTTTTTATAAAATATGGCTATAAAATAGATAAGAAAATACTACTGTAATCTCTAAGTAGCACAGCCTAGTGTCATACTTAGAAATTTTCAACGTGGTTTAGAGCAATTTCTTAGTGTAAGAGTTAGTTGTATAGAAAAGTGTAGAAGAATCAGCATGCATTTTTCTTTCACGCTCAACAACAGGTAAGTATCTTGAGATTAATGGTGTGGCTTCAAAACTATTGTTTTCATAGACTTGACTTTACTCTGGGACTAGCATTTAGTAGCTCTTCTCTGTCCATCCCCATTGGTCTCCACTCCTCACGCTATCAAATAGGGAATGTTTAGGGAAAAAGCATTATAATACTCTCAGATTAATCCATTCAAATTTTGTCATTGCCAAAATGTATATATAACACAAATGGTATATCAACTATGCAGAGTTCAGGAGAAAATCAATTTTAATATGGATGGAACCTTCAACCCCTGTGTTCTGGTTTTCATTTATTGATACCTGCCAATTCAGAGGCTTTTCCTAAATGGATCAAAAGCAAATTATTTAATTTAAGAGTGGACTTCTCAGCAAAAGATGCAGTCTGGGGGGAGAAAAATTAATCCGTGTCTGAATGGGTGAAGCACCAGAGCAGAAGGAGTAAACACTTTGTAATGCCTTTCCCTTCCCTGCTCTTTAGGGAATAGTGTGTGAATTTACTGTACCATAGTAGTTCTCAAGTGTCTCAATAATACTAAGGGTTCAGAACATACGGTTAACACAATAGAGAATTGTGGTACTCTTAGGTGTCTTATATCAGCCTTGGCAAGAAATTCTAGGGCTTAAGAAATTCAGTAAGGTTCATATCTGTTCTCGCCACCCAGAAAAGAAAAATGCTTCTTAATGTATAAATACATCATGAATTAACTGTCTACTCTAGACCAAAAAAGTCATAAAATCAACACTGACTCACTCCATCAATGAGATGGGACAGTAACTAACTCAAGCTAGCCAGGGATTTATACCATGCATCACAGATGGAAAATAGCACAATGGAAGATGTTATCGTATTCAGACTTTCCTAGGGAAAGATACTAAAACCTTCTTATGATCCTATATAAATTGCAGTGTTTATCAGAGTTTACACAAAGCCAAATTAATTACACCTAATGAGTACCTTTAGTGAATACTGAATTTCTTCTTAGTTCAGCTTTATTATTTTAGTAATGTCATGTATGAGTTAGGTAGGAAGTTTTGATAAATTTCTTTCAATGTCTTGAATGAATCTCTATGATTAAATTATTTTTAAATCACAGAGATTTTTCATTTTGAATAAATATAAATTGAATTATTACCATTTCGTTTAAGAACAAACTGTGGTCTTGCCTCCACCTCCTTCTCTTTGTAAGATGAAATATTATGACAAATCTTCTTATAAACTAAGTCTTACAATACCTAATTTTTAAATTATGGTAAGAACACTTAGCATGAAATCTACCCTCTTAACAAATTTTTAAGTGTACGATACATTATTGTACAATGCTGTGCGGCAGATCTACAGAACCTATTCATCTTGCTCCACTGACACTTTATGGCCTTTAATTGTTTTTTAAAAGCCTATAATTCTTATCTTTTTAATGATATGAAGAACAGGATTATATTGAATTCTGTATCTCTTCACAAGACAGTTATGTACTTTATGTTAATATCAGAGATTAAATAGCACACTTGAATGTCATGATTAAAAAGCAGTTTTCCAACGGAGTGTTTCCTTCTCTGGTTTTATATTAACTCCATATCCAAGTTTCTAAATGGTGGTAGTGGTATGCTGTCATTGTTAATGTCATTTAGAAGCTGGAGTACACACCAAAGTTTCTGTAGTATACCCAAGAGTTCATTGAATTGATTTTCTTTTGTTTAATTCAAGCAGTGGAGGATTTAAGATAGACAGACATATGAACATATTCAGAAAGAGAAGAGAGAGAATTCAAAAAACATTTTCACGCATAACCTATATATTTAAAAAAATCACTGGACTTGTAATTTCCTATGATATTAGAATAAAATCATTGCAAGACTCTTTAAAACTTTCAAGGAAACAAGTCCAATATAAAAGTTATTATAAACTTCATTGCTTAGAAATTTTGTTTGGAATTTGCAATAACCACTTCAGAGCCTGAGCTCAAGTTGAGCCTTGTAATATTATTGTGGAAAAAGGAGAACGCACTTGTTAGAACTTGGAGGTCATGCAAGCAATGCAAGTGCTGTATTAGAAGAGACTGATGATGCTTAATTTGCTGCTTTAGCAGCTAATTCAAATCTTACCTCCTCATGAAAGCAGATTATCAGTATATGCATTTATTCCCATATTTCAGTTACTATGAATATTTGAATAGAATAAACCTAGATACCATTGAAACTAGGGATTATACAAACCATTTGCCTATTTATTTCAATAATGCTTAAAAGATAGATTTTAATTTTTTTAAAAGAAACAAGAGTACGAAAGTGCTAATACTGATAGAAATGGCCGTTTATTGACACACTTATTGTGATTAGTTCATTTTTGCTTTGTTCCACCTTCCAAGTTATGGAAGTTTGCGACTTTGAAAGAGGAAACCTGTGTGAATGGTATCAGCCAATCCCAGTAAATTTACTTCGAGATTCAAGCACATTCAGGTGGGGACTTGGCAACGGGATTAGCATTCATCACGGAGAAGAAACCCACAGGCCGTGGGTGGACCATACCAAGTAAGTGAACACGTCTTTGGCTGTGTCTCTTAGGGGAATATTTATCATGTGGCTCGCAAATGCCTGTCCCACCACCTTATCCTAGGCTAGTGCTGCTGGAAAGGTGAATGTTTAAGTTAAAGAATGAGAAGCCTGAGTGTATTTTTTTCCATATAAAATTGAAAAAAAAATAATTACAAAGGCAATGAATGTTGTCATGAATGTCATAGAACTAGAGAAAGGCATGAATAAGTATACAAAAATAATTGTTAATATCATCACTCCTTGGAAAGCACTGTTTATATGTTGTTTTCCAAATTATCTATTCGTTCTTCTCCTCTTCAAATCCCTTCTCTCCTTTTCCATCTCCTCCTTGACCTCCTTGTCCCTTCCCTCTTCCTCAATCCCCCATCTTTCCTCTCCCCTTCCCCATTCCCTCTCTCTCTCCTCATTCTGATGTGTGTTTGTGATACACGTATGATCACAGGTAAGTGTGCAGATTTGCTCTATAGATGAATGAAAATATTTTTCCCACTTTGCAATAAATGATGCCATTAAATATTCATCTATAACATGATTTGCATTCCATTGTAAGGACATTCGGTCATTTACTAATCTGTTCCCGACTAGTGAGTGAGTTCCCATTAATTTCATTTTATCCCAATATTATAAGTTTGCCGCTAAAACAAAGAAAAGCGTAGTGCCTCCTGCGTGAGAAGCACGGCTGTAGGCACTGGAGATAAACCAGTGAATGAAACAGGTGATCCTTGCTCTCATTAGGCAGACGGGCCACGAGCCAATAAATAGAAAGCGCTGCAGGTGGCGATAGGCGCTATTCAGAAGAAGGGAAACAATGAAGGGTGAGTGAGTGACAAGGAATTCTTTCTAAATGGAGCTCCAAGGGAAAGGCCCCAATGGGACCTTGCAGGAAGACCAGTGTGGCTGGGCGGGATAAGCAAGGGCAAACTGCACAACATATGTAATTATTATTTTTTTAATTGAATGGACTATTAAAATTTTTGCCCATTTTTAAACTTTTTCTATTTTTCTGAAATGTGTGACTCCAGTATAACTTTGTGTGTTTTATGTATTTTATGTATCAGCTTTTTTCTGTTATTTACTTTCTTCTTTATTTTGTGAAACATGTTGTACAAATTAATTTGTATTACAGTGATATATAGACTTTTAGCACATAGGCTAAAAAGTCAAAGAGCATTGACAGTCTTATAAATACAAA
>RJWJ010014928.1:0-37079 GCA_004363605.1 Indri indri | reverse complement strand
ACTTTCTAACTTGACCCTTCTGTTGCTTAAAAGGAGAAGCTAGCCTGAGTGTGGAAGGCTAAGCTTTTCTTTCATTCTCTTGCAAGTGGGCTGTATGCAGCTTTTAAGATCACAGGACAAATGATACATGAAATTTTTAGGCCCACTCCCTAGGAGTCAAGTTATGAATTTCTTTTGATATCCTCACTAGTGCCCCCTATGTACCCATCGACCTGTCAGATGCACAGAAATCTCAATTCAATATAAAATGTGGGTGTTGACACAATCTCAAAGGCCTCCACATTTAATTAGGCACAAGATCCCGATTAGCAATCATAAACGAGCTCGCACACTTTAAACAGTTAACACTTCAGGTTTAATGCAGTGTGAGGTCTCAGGCTCGCCACTGTTTATTTATATAATGAACACTTTTGAGACCAATTGAAATGGAATGTTTATGGAGACATATAAAGAAATCCTACGCACGTGTGTATAAATAATCCAAAGCAGAATTCATATTCCTCAATGGGTAACATCTGAACTCTTATCTTTACAGAGTTTGGTTTTCTTAATTCTCCTCGTAAAGTTCCACGGAAAATACCTGACAGATTTATAGAGAATGGAAATCTGGTTTAGAACACACAGACCAAGGGGGAAAAAAAGTGAAAATGAAAAGCAAATCCCAAGGTATGTATGGATAAAACCTCTTGCCAAGAGCGAACAATTCACCCTCACTGGTTGAAGGGCCTTCCCATGTTCCCTGAGCCCAGCACAGCCCCCAGCTTCTGGGTCACTTAGATCGTCAACTCCTGACTTGGATGCTACATGCATTAGAGTCTTGCCTTCCTTTTTGGATCATTTCATTTTTGTTGATTCTGGAAAGAAGCAGTGATGTGCAATCTATTACTAAGACTGGAGATGTATTTTCACAATAAAAATAAAACAAGAAGTGTCAAAGTGAAATGTCAGAGATATCGACTGTCAAACTTAATGCTTAAGGAAATCGAACATTTCATACTGAATAGTCTAATACTTTCCGGGTTTTTCAAACCAGTCTCTAGAGTCAGCACCTCTTCCTCAAATACATACCACTTATGGTCCCAGAAGAAAGCAGATGTTCTTTGTAGCTAAGTAGGAATAGCTTCCAGAGCAGAGGACTATCACTGCCGTATACAAGTGGAACTACTTTGAACTTTGTGCCAGTCTGTCTGTAAATTCAGTAAAGTTGCATGATGCAGCGAAATGGAATTGTGAGTTGGAAGTTTTAAAATTCATTTATTCCAATTCGGATGAAAGGGAGCAAAGTGATTTCACTGGATCTTCCTTTTGCAAATGGGAAAGATAATTTTTTTTCTTTTTTAATTTCCTCTAAGCTGAGTCTTCAAAAACATTTGATACATTAATTTAATACAGGAACAATCTAAACTAAAATTATATACAGGAAAGCTGTCTTTTAGGTGTTTTACTCTTTCTCTCTTTAACGTCCCTATATAGACGACTCATTTTCAAAAAGTAGTGCCTCACTGGCCATCCCATGTTGCACTCTACAGTAATACTTTTTAGAGCTTAAACCTTTGATAAACAAACAAAAAAATAAACCGACACCTAATTCCTCCATCTGCTATTACCTTCCCTCGTCCAAACAAAACTGAACCTTCCCATTTCGCTGATTAGCTTGTTCTTCTCTGCTAAGGGTAGATAAGTGTGTGTCCCCCTCTAGGTAAAAATAATGTCTGAGACAATAAAAAAAACTAACAAGAATTTAGTAGAGCAGTAAGAAAGGCAATGAAAGATTGAATGGATGACTGACTGAATTAATTGGTTAACTCAAAAAATATTTATCAATCACCTGTATATTCAAAAATGGTGCCAGGCACTAGAACTACAAAAAGAAATGAAGCATATATGTTTTTTTGGTTTCATGGAGCACACAGTCTATATGAGAACAAATAATGCCAGGATAGGCAAACAATCTCTCTGCCCTGGCTAACCCAAAGAAATTGGACGTGATTGCCTGCTCACAGTCACATAAGCACCTTTCTTGCATTGTACATCTCATATGAAGTTGTTCATCTTATGTCTTTTATTGTAGCTGTTGATAAATATGCTTTAGCCCTTCTCCACTTGATTTTTCTTCCCCTTTATCTTAGGTTCTTTTTAGAAAAGTAAGTGGATCCGGTTTGTCTCTATCTCCTATAATAACTGTCAAAATATCCAACAAATAGCTCAATAGGATATATTTTTAAATTTGAATGTGGTTTTTTGTTTTCTGACTCAGAAGAGTGATCAAGAAGTAGAGTTGTACAGAAGAGAAGAAACGGGTATTTTTAATTTCAAAGCTTTCGGCAACTAAAATTAAAGTTCAGATTTTAAAAATCCCTAGTTGATTTCAAAAGAAAAGTAGGATTGCCGGTGATTATTGAACAAGCTAAATAAATAAAAATGAAATGTTTTCATGCTCTATAATTTTCAGATTGTACACACTGCCTGAATTCTACTTATTTGGTTCTCAGGGCCAAGTTGGTATATTGCTAAGAATGTTCAGACTTCAGCCCAGGAGCACTTAGCAAGTGAACAAGTAAATAGCCAAACGCTGGATTAGTTCAGTGTCCTAAAATTTATTCCAGTGGCCCCTCCAGGGACACAGTTACAGTGAATATATATATATATATGTGTGTGTGTGTGTGTGTGTGTGTGTGTATAAATTTGGTGGAACTTATATTATTTGGTTGTAGTAGTGGTAACTTCCAAACCCAGTTGAACTTATCCAAGTAAGCAATAATTTTTCATAAGTAGGTGTTGACATGAACAAACACATTTCCATAGGCAGCATACCAGCAATCATTAAATTGTTATAAAAAACTGTAATGTTTTACATGGTTACAAAATAAACAACTGGGATTTAAATATCACAATTTGCACAATGCTTTTTCATGTATTCTTAAGAGTTTTTATCTCATTCGAATAATTACAGCAGGTTTTCCTCCTCTGAGAATTTGAGTTGGCGTATCTTGTCCCTTTTCCTCTGTTTCTCCCCATTAGTTATGTTAATGTTAAAAACTGACTGTCATTTAAGGATTGTGACCATATACTGAGAGGCTTTATTTTGTAATGTGGAAGAATGCAGGATTTCGGGGAAGACAGACCTGGGTTCAAGTCCTGGTTTTACTACTCACTAATTAAATGATCCAGAGCAAGTTGTTTTGCCTCCTTGTGGCCTGGTTTTTACATCTGTAAAACTGAATTGTTATTAGGGTTAGATACAGTTTACATTCAGCACAGGACCTGGTGCAAAGTATAAGGCCAAAAAGCATTAGCTATGATTATTGGCAATGTGGAAATGAATGAGTAGATGTGGTTTCTAAAATTGGTGTAAATAATTTAAATACATGCAAAACATAAAAATGTTTTGGACCAAGTTAAATCAGAGCCGAATCATATAAAACAAAACTGTAGCAGCGTTTGGTGCCCATACTGCCTCCGAGGATAGAAATGAGTTGTACATTAACTAGAATTGAGTATGTACACCAGGGAATGTTGGTGTCATACATATTTTGGATGAAGACGATATAATTAGGAGAAATTTATCAGGAGATCAAAAGATAAGTGAAAAATGGGCCTTCAATGATTTGGGAGTCTGAAAAATTTGTACTGGAAAGATATTTAAAGCATGTTCTCCATTAGCCACTCACCCCAACTATCCTTGGAGAATAGCATGATTGGAAACAGATGCAAAAACTGCAGTTAATTCATAATTTCCACAGAGTAGACAGATTTTAATTGCCAGGATATTTTAGTCACCTTTGATTTAATAGCCTTTGGCTCTTATTTTCCCTTTTGAATTTATTTTTCTCAGATATGACAAAAATGAGCTTCGTGACACCTCCTTGCAGTTTATGAGAGTTTCTGGTAGAGTGTGTCCCAATAATGTGTACTCAATACCGAAAATGATGAGAAATGGTTGTTAGCCATCATTTATCACCAAATTCCATTTTTCTCTGTCATTAGATTCCAATAACCTCAAGTGGCTTTACATAATATATTTTCTAAGTTATGTTTGATGTCTGAAAACTTGAGTTACAGCTAAAGATCAAATTTTAATAAAATCTTTTAAAATGTTCTTATTCTTTGCAAATTCTATAATATGAAATCTCTGACAATTTTTGGAAATTTTGCCAAGCAAATGAACAATAAAAATCAAAGTGGGTCTTTATTTATAGGCAGCAGATCGAAATATGTAAACACAGCCAGTGCATTCCAAAAACCCACTTAAAGATAGTGAAGATATTAAGGAAAGGAAGGAGGTGATTGAATAAAGAGAGAGAGAGAGAGAGAGAGAGAGAGAGATCCAAATGGAGAAATAGTAGGAGAACAGACAATAGCAACCTAATTTTAAAGGCTGCAAGGATGGTCTTTGGCAATTCTTTAAAGAGCATAAGCCAGCAGGGATGCAGTCACAAAGAAACCGTGTGCACAAGATACCTTGCAAATGGGGATGAATTTGAAGCTACGAACAAAAAGGTTGATTGAAGATCTGTTTAGGAAGGAATCACAGTTCCAGCACCCCTAACCCCAGGAGATTGTCCTACTCCAAAGGGTGATATTTACTTGCTGGATACATATACATATATTGTATACATGCACATATATGTATGTGTGTATACTTATGTTTATTCAGGGCAGGTCTCTGGAACATAGCATACCAGTTAAAAGTGAGTCTATGTGCTAAGGCAATTGAGCAAAAGTTTGAATACTGAAATCTCCAGGCTTCTTCCCCAACTCAGCTCCCAGAGAACTCTGCAGCCAGGTGTATACTCCCAAGACAGGATAGGATGAGCTTTCCCTAGGAAATCTTTTAGCAGCGGGGGGGGAGTGGCCTAATGTTATTGACTTTGGAGTCTTCCCAAATAAAGACTCAACTTAGATCATACTGCAGTACATCATTCTTCCACCATCAGTAAGTCTACTCATTAGTATTGTGCTTCTGTTAAGTTTTTTTAGAGACAGGGTCTCAGTCCATTGCTAGAGGGCAGTGGTGTCATCATAACTTTGTAGCTCACTGCAGACTCAAACTCCTGTGCTCAGTGGTCCTCCTGCCTCAGCCTCCTGAGTAGCTGGGACTACAGGTGTGCACCACTGCACCTAACTAATTTTTAATTTTTTGTAGAGATGGGGGTCTCGCTATGTTGCTCAGGCTGGTCTCGAACTCCTGGCCTCAAGTGATACTCCAGCTTCGGTCTCCCAAAGTGCTAGGATAGCAGGTGTGAGCCACTGGGCCCAAGTTTCTTTTACTGCTCTAATTTTAAATACAAGCCACAAACTTCCAGGTATCAATCAGAAGACATCGAGAAAATCTTCTAACCTTAGAGAAAAAGCCCCAAACAAGCTAACCAAAAGGTAAAAATGACTCACAGAAAAGAGAAATATTCAGGCAGGAAAAAAACCCTTCAAAATCCTAGTAAAGATAAGAGAATCCTACAAGAGATAAGGAAAACATTGTAGCTATGTGGAAAAAAAGAGCTACTAAGAAAGGATTCACACCTGTAATCTTACCACTCTAGGAGGCCAGGGCAGGAGGATTGCTTGAGCTCAGGAGTTGGAGACCAGCCTGAGAAAGAGCAAGACCCCATCTCTACTAAAAATGGAAAAATTAGCTGGACATTGTGATGCTCATCTGTAGTCCTAGATACTGGGGAGGCAGAGGCAAGAGGATTGCTTGAGCCCAGGCGTTTGAGGTTGCAGTGAACTATGATGATGCCACTGCACTCTACCTGGGACCACAGAGTGAGACTCTGTCTCGTTAAAAAAAAAAAAAAAGAAAAAAGAAAAAACTAGGTTTTGCAGTAGAAAGTATATTAAATATCAGCTTTATTAATGTATCAAAACTCACTTTCTTTCTAAACAAATTCATAGCATAAAGTAAAACTGTGCATTAAAGAGCTACATACTAAAAAAAGAGAGACAGAATAAGAAAGAACTGTTGGAAATTAAAAATAAAATAGCAAAAAATAAAAATTGGAAGATGAAGAAATCTCTGTAAACTAAAAACAAAAGGACAAAAGATGCAAAATAGGAGACAGATGATAAAAAAATTTAAAGGATCACTTTAAAAGTTCCAACATCTGAATAAAATCAATTACTGAAGAGAGACCTGAGCAAGTAGAGAGGAAGAAATCATCAACGAAATCATTAAAGAAAATGTTTAATAGAATCCACCAATATCCAGCACAATAAATTAAAAATATATCCCCAAAGCACAATGTTAATAATTATCCAAAGTGGATTCAAGGAAAAGATCTTAAATGCTTCCAGAAAGGAAAAACAAACAAACAAGCAAAAACCAAAATAGTTTTCACACAAAGAACCAAATATGAAAACAGCACGGGAATTCTCAATGGCTATACTGAAAGCAGAAGACAAGGACAAGGACTTCAAAATTCTGAGACAAAATGATTTTCAAACTGAAATTCTCTTTCAAACTACTAAATGTATTTGTTTATTAATTTACAGTGTATTTAATCCGTATATTTTTAGACGTGTACATTCTAGGAAATTTAATCTGCCATGTATCCTTCCCAGGGAAGCTACTAGAGTGTGCCTCACCAAGCTAAGGAGAAAGACAAGAAAAAGAAGAACAAGGAATTAGCACAACTAGGGGTTTGGAGGGAACGAACGGTAAGAGATTCCAAGATGGCTGCCGCACAGCTGCCCGGGGAGCGACCGCCCAAGCTGGGCAGGCCTGAGAGACCCAGAGAGACCACCTCAGGCAGATGAAAATAAGTGAACAGCTAATGTGATTAAAATATCAACGAAAGATTATGCAATCCATGGAAAGTTTGAGGCTGAAAAAGAAGGTAAACAGAAAAAAATCGAAAGACTGATTAATCCAGGGAAAACAAAAAGTTGTTCAGGAAAGAAAAAATGAAAATTGCACCCCATGGTTCCATTGTGAATCACACGTACATAGGTGTAATAGTGTAAGAAGTTAACATTTATCTAACCAAAATGTTGGTATTAGGAGGACGAGGGCTTGAGGAGGGGTGTGTGTGCTTGGGCGGTGATAGCGACTGGCTTACGGAGCGTGAGGGGAAAGAGAGTTGGAGTCTCCTCTTCCACAGCGGGGTCAGTAGATAATGCCAACTACTGGAAATTAAGATTTCATGATATAAGTGTGTTATATATATAGAGAGAAATACCCTAAGAATCAGCTGGAAACATTGAGAGTAATTGCTTTGTGGGAGCTGAAAGTTCGAGGTGGGTTGGCAGCTGAAGGAGATCTGATTTATTCATCAGGTGTTGCAGAAAAATTTGCCTCTAAACAATGCAAAAACAACTTCAATGAAACATAAAAAAAATCTTGGAAAGAAAAAAAAAGCCTGCGAAGCATATATGACATTCAAATTGCATAAATAGAATGTTAACTAAGAGAATATGTGACCGATAAAAAATAACACATGGAGGAAGCTTAGTAAGTTCTCAGTCATAATTGCACCCCTGACAGTGAGCTACACTGATTTCAATTAATCTAAGGCTAAGGAAGCCTTTGAAAAGGGGGAAAAGCCTTTCCTAGGCACCCCATAATTGGCTAGACCAGCAGTTCTCAAACTTGCTAGTTCAGAACCCATTTCACTCTTAAAAAATTAAGGACCTCAAAGAGCTTTTGTTTCTGTTGATTATCTATCTAGATAATATATCTATCATATTTCTCATATCAGACATTACAACTGAAAACAATTTTAAATATTTATTGATTACATCATTTAAAAATAATGATAATAAACTTGTTATATGTTTTACAAAAAGAAACTATATTTCCCCAAACAAAAAAAAATGAGAAGAATGGCATTCTTTTACATTTTGGCAAATCTCTTTCAATATTTGGCTTAACAGAAAACAGCTGCATTCTCATAGTTGCCTTTGCATTCCGTCTGTTGTGTGTTGTTAGTTTGGTTGAAGTTTACAAAGAAAATCTGGCCTCACACATATATGTAATGATTTAGCCTTTCTAGATAATGATTGTGGATATTCTTTGGTAGTACACCAAAAGTTGATGTGAAATAGTTTATCTTTTAAGGGATAGTTGAAAGGTGGAATTTAAAACTATATCAGTGAACTTCTTGAACTCCGTTCCATTGAAACCCATTGGTCTACCATGCACTTTGAATGGATTTTCTGTTTAAGCATGATTTTATAATCTCATGCATTGGCTTACTGAATTGTGCAGATCTTCAAAATGCTACAATATAAAAAAAACCCAGTCATTCATATCACCACCAATTTCATCCGAAAAGCCTTTTAAGTACTGACAAACTATCAAGCTACTGGTGGCAGATAAAATTTTCTAAAATTTTAATACTTTCCTGAAAGCTTGGATTTTTTTTTTTTTTTTTTATTGCAAATACTTCCAGTCACTTTCCATGAAGTGACAGGCTTATTTTGTTACATTTTGAGAAAATTTCTCCCAGATAGTCATGTTGAACTAACTATAAGTTTGTCTGGCAGTTTTTCTTTGAATAAAAATGTGCCATGAAACATGGTTCGATGGTGCTTAGTGTGTTCAACTCAAATAATGGCACAAGTGCTTTTGTCTTGAAACACTCATGGCGCTTCAGTGAGCAGCGGGAGGGCCTTAAGCAGTTAGTCACGGCGAATATCAAGCAGACATCTGAGCCTGTAGTGCCAGGTACTAGGGAGGCTGAGACGGGAGTGTCCTTTGAGCCTAAGAGTTCAAGTCCAGACTGGGCAACATAGAGAGATTCTGCCTCATTTATTATTCAAAAAAAGAAAAAGACACTTACTCAAGGGTTTAATAAAGTGAAGAATTTTTACCGCTGTATGGATTACGTTCTTCGGTGAAACTGGCAACTTCTTTTTTCTGCAATTGCCCAGCAAAAAAGACAACCAGTACAGCTGGGTGACACTGCCACAACAGGTGCACAGGTGCCAGCAGTTTTACCCACCACTGCTTTTATGCCACCAGGGCCATCATGGTGGAAAAGACAAACAACATCTTAGTATTATCATGACCTGGTGGACTACCACAAAGTGTCTCAGGACTCTTTCTGGGCTAAATCGTAAGCTCCTTGAGAGGGGAGATTGATTCTTACTCTTCTTTGTTTCTCTAGGGCTGTGTTTAGTGCATAATAGGTGGTCAAATGTGTAATGAATTGAACTCAACTGAAGAGGGTAGTTAAATGAAATAGTTATTGATGTGGGAATATAGTGGGTAAATCAATGAAAGAACAAGACAAGAGGTAGACCCTCAAAAAACAAATTGAAATTTCTGTATATTACTGAGTTTACTACTTTCCTTAAATCCCATCTTCCCCACCAACCTGTTCTCCCCCAGCTGGCACCATACTGGCCTATAGAATGAATAGCATAAAGCCAAGCCTTGCATTCAAGTCTTCCCCATCTAGCTAAAACAGGTGTCTCTGTCCATACTTTCTTCTCCCTGCCCCCCAAATTAATCATCTGACTCCTTTTCGATATCTACTGATCCAGTCCCCCTGCAGGTAATAAATAACCTTTGACTATTTCATACCCTCTCTAATTTTTTCTTTACTTTTAACATCTACCTAAAATCCAAACATTTTCATGATGGATCTCCTGGTGACCTGACCATTAGTGATATATCCTATCTCTGGCCAACTATTTAGGAAAGTTTAGGCCACATGGATTAACACTTTATAAGTACACAATCATCAGTTGCTTGCTAATTGACTCATGTGTGATGATAGCTCTCTAGATTTTAAGTTCCTGGAGTGTGAAAATGACCTCTTTCAAGGTGAGACTGAGAAAGAGACAGGTTCTATGTGCGGTTTGTGAACCAATAATTAGTATATAATCTGTCATCATTTATTTTCCTTGCAGACCCCATAGTGCTTAATGTGGTCGAGCAGGCTCACTGTAGGTCTTTAATGAATACTCGTGGATTAATTGAATGCAGAAAGGAAGGGTTGTTATCTGGGAGAAGGATTACCCACTAGAGGATTAAAAGACTTGAAGAATTGCATGTGAAGTTTGAACAGAGCAAAGCCAAGTAACGTTTACTGAATTCCAATTTTCCAGTTGATTTCCATTACATTTTATTTGACCAACCTAATAAGTCCAGGCAAAAGGTGGAAATCGAGAATGTGGTTAAAAAGAATATGACTTTTTGGTTCTATAAATAAATGACTTCATATTACAAAGCTCTTTTAATAATAATAAAATCAAATGCTCTCAGAGTCAATTATTTTAATGCCCTGATAAGAGACTTTCATGGAAAGAATTCTTTGAGACATTTGGTGAAAACTAAGAAAATTTTGTCATCAATCACACAATAATGCTGCACTTAAAAAAAAAAACTGCCATAGGAACTGTGAAATGGAAATATTTATTATATGCTTATTATTTGTCAGATACATAGATCATTAATCCTCCCAATAAATCTTCAAAATAGATATTAGTATCTCCATTTAGGGAAAATGTAACATACTGAGAATAAGAAGCTTGTTCAAAATCACAGCGCTTCTAAGTGGAAATTGTTGTTGTCTGAATCCAAAAGCCATGCTCTTTTTTCTCTACCTTGTAGTCACTTCTTTTTTTAATAAGATGTCAAATAAATAGGCTGATGAAAAATTGACTCATTAAATGTTGTAAGCTACTATGTGAATATTATATACAATACTATGCTGCTGCTTGTTAATTCAAAGATTCTTACACAAAGAAAGAAATGAAACATGTTTTGGACAAAGTATGTGTTTGGAGTGATAGTGGTTATTTATTTGGAGGGCAGGTGATGCAATTGCCTGCTTGCTGCTGACTCAGAATTGTAGAGCAATCATAAATATAAACAGATGGTCCCACAGCCCCTATCCTTTTGTGAACTACTTGACCCCAACCCAACGCACCCACAGTTGTGGTAGTGGATGCCCTTTTACTACAATCCTTTTACCTTGACAGTCGAATGAAACGACTGAAACTGAAAAATGGCAGGGTTACTTGTAAACTTTATTACAAGCAGTCCTGCCTCTGAGCCATTTTGTGCTCCCAAGGATTAGGATTCCTACGTTAACAGGTGGTGTCAGAAATCAAAACCTAATCCTCCAGGGGCTGCCTTGGTGTTCAGTTTCACCTTTCACTGTAGGTGTAATCCACTCCATTAGTTTAAAATTTCTCTGTGGGAAAGACACCAAGAGACAGGATCCCAGAGAATGTCCTGGGATTTCCAATTTCTCTAGAGGAAATTATTTATATCTGACATTGGCCTTTCTCTTTAGGATTTACTATATAGATATTTAGGGAACTGTAGGGTTGTAGTGTGTGTATGTGTGTGCGTGCACAGGAACATATTTGCTTTTGATTTGATGTCTCTTAACAAACCCATTGCAGTGTTCTAAAAAATACGAAGACTTGGGACTGAAGAACACAATGCTCCTCGGGCTAAGTCCATGGTGGATGGAATTCTGTCTGTTTGTTACTGCATATTAAGAAGTAAGTTAGCAAAAATTGCCGTATGAATACATTCTGTAACATAACGGCATAACAAATTGATTTAGACAAGAACAGAATAGCTGAGGATGGAAAAAATGCTCTGTGCTCAGCTATTAATCCAAGTATGGGATAGGGTTGCTACCTTTTGTCTGAGTTTCCCAGGATGTTTAGTCAAGGATAATCATATGAGTGTTTGGCGGTCTCCATAGCAACTGCTTAGGTGGTTAGTGACTGAGTCAATGGATGGAGCTAGCATAACCAAGTTAACCTGGGATCCTGGGTCATTTCGTCTTCTGTGTTAGCAGGATCCCATATCTCTATGGCCTTTTCCAGCCCACTTCTCTATATCTTACCCACATATTTCCTATAATCTTCCTTTCCTTTTGTATTCCTTGTTAAACAAAACCAATTGGCAGACATGTAGCCAATGGCCTTTGAACTTCCAATGTTTAGAGATATAGTAAAGGCAAGATCCCCATGTGTAACCAATGTCAAGGTTTCTAAAGTTACTTGTTTGGAGAGAGGGGGTGGAGATGTGACAATTTAAGTCGTATCAGTCTGTACTGTCACCATGTCCCCTTCCTTTCTTCCATCAGAGGTGTGGATTTAGGATAAAGCTAATGGTCCCCTAGGATTGTGGTCCCCAACCCCTAGGCCAAGAACCAGTACTGGCCTGTGGCATGTTAGGAACCGGGCTGCACAGCAGGAAATGAGCAGTGGGTGAGCCAGTGAGCAAAGCTTTATCTGTATTTATAGCCACTCCCCATCGCTCGCATCACCGCCTGAGCTCTGCCTCCTGTCAGATCAGTGGCGGCATTGGTTGCAGGAAAACAAGCTCAGGGCTCCCACTGATTCTGCATTATGGTGAGTTGTATAATTATTTCATTATATGTTACAATATAATAATAATAGAAATAAAGTGCACAATAAATGCAATGCACTTGAATCATCCCGAAACCATCCCCTGTCACTGTCCTTGGAAAAATTGTCTTCTATGAAACCGGTCCCTGGTGCCAAAAGGGTTGGAGACCACTGCCCTAGGGGGCCTAGCAATATATGAGCATGGCCCTATGGTTTTGTAACATCTGCAAAGGTAAGATATATTAACTACAATTGATTGACCATCTTTGCATTCCAATTTGCCCTCCTGCACATTTTCTCTTGCATCAGATGGCGCTGATGTGGCCAAGGGAAGATTTTGTACTTTTCATCTCTAGGGGAGTTGGGTTGGACATACATTCAGTTTGGGTTTGGTAGAATGTATTTATGTGGTTCACAGTGACTCCTGTCCATGGATGAGTTAGCCTCATAGTACTGGAATGCCTTGCAGAAATACTATGTTAACTTCCTTTTTGGTAAGAGTTATGTATTTGTAATTTTGGATTTTGTTCCTTACAAAGGATCCCCACATTGTCTAAGTTTTAGGTCCCACCAAACTTGGATCTGCCCTGACTTTTTTAGTCTACATGGATACTGGGTACCTTTTTATTGAATGTATGATTGTGGGATTTGGGGATTAGCTTTATGGCACTTTCTATCATTATCACACATTTAGTTTTTGGGTCAGGACAAAGTTCTATTCAGGAATTACGTGTAGTCTCTCTATATTATAATGCCATATTTTCATTTATTCATGAAATGGTAACATCAAATTAGCAATATGAATCATCAAAATTGAGAGCACTCTTGATTTGCCAAAATTTAACTGTAATATTTTTTCAGTATGCTTTATAAATTCATGTGCGGAAGGCTTCAGATATAAATAATATTTTATGAATTATTTTAATGACTATAATTTGACCAACTGCAAAACGTATCACCAAGTAAAACAATAAGTATATAAAAAGTTATTACTATTTATTGTATCCTCCATAAACTTAATGTTATCAATCATTTTTTGGTTTAGGGTACAGTCATCCTTAACTAAGAGACCTCTGCATGATAATGTAGGTTTTGTTTTCTTTTGCTTTGTTTTGCAATGGTTTGCAATAAAGCCACAGAGGGACACAAAATCATTTAATTTCTTTGAACTTTTGTGTTTTTCTTGAAACCAGAGGACTTTTTTTCTGTCTGATATTTGTACCATCAAGCTTTAAATTATTGGTTAAAATGCTGAGAAATACAAATATATAAAATCTTTCAAGAGAAAATGTAGACTAGTTTTATAATAGGTTGCAAATTAAATTGAGGACCTCTCCTTCTGGCAAAGATGGAGTAAAGGCACTGAATTTGTGCTCCTGCCTCAAACAGTCAATACCAATGCCAAAACCAAAACCAAACTAGAACAAAACAAGAAAAATGTTTGAAACCATGGTTTTAAAGACACCACACACCAAGAAACACAGGACAGTGATCCCTGGGAGATGGAAAACAAAGTGAACTTTATGATTGCCCCAGCTTACTACTTTGAGAGAATTTCTGGGTTGTACTGCAGAGAGGGAGTGGAGCCTGATGAACTTCCTGCATGGAGGAAATGAGACTGAGAGTCTGGGGAGATCAAAGCAGTTAGAATTCTGAGGACAGGGTTTCCGGGAAGAGAGCAACACAGAGAGAGAGGACCAGAAATCTGCAGAGGGATCCCTTCTGAAATTCAGCTGAGTAATGATCAAAGAACGTATGTGAGGCAACTTCTCAACGCCAGGGAAAGAATTAATCAAATGGATTAGAGACCTAAAAAGATCGAGCTATTTCCATGTAACTTAACTGCTCCCCAGGACAAAATTCAAGAATATTTAAAGAATTACAAAAATATCCAGTATCCAAAAAAGTAAAATTCACAATGCCTGGCATCCAATCAGAGATTACCAGGCATGCAAAGAAACAGGAAAACATAAACCACAGGGAGGAGAAAAAGCAATCAACTGAAACCAATTAAGAGCTGATGCAAATAATAAAATTAGCAGAGAACTAAGTTAAAGTTATTATAACTATATTCCATATATTCAAAAAATTAAGTTGAGATGTGGGAAATATAAAAAGACCCAAATCAAACTTCAAGAGATAAAAACTACATTATCTGAGATTAAAAATACACTGGAGAAGATTAATGGGAGATTATATGTTGTAAAAGAAAAGATTAGTGCACTTGAAGACATAGCAACAGACACTATCCAAAGTGAAACATTGAGAAAACAAATTTTTAAAAATGCAAAGAGAATCAGTGAACTGAGAGATAATTTCAATTGATCTAACACATGTATAATTGGAATCCCCAAAGGAGTGGGGGAAGAAAGACATTTGAAAAAACAATGGCCTAAATTTCCCAAATTTGATGAAAACTGTAAACCAACACATCCAAGAATCTCAATGAACCCCAAGCTCAAGAAATATGAAGAAAATTACATCAAGAAACATCATAGTCAAATTGCTCAAAAATCAGTCATAAAAAATTATGAAGGATGCAAGATACTATTGAAAGGACACATTACGTACAGAGAAACAAAGATAAGGACAAAAGCAGATTTCTCTTTGGAACGAATGCAAGTGAGAAGACAGTGGAGTAACATCTTAAAAGTATTAAAAGAAAAAATACTGTGAACCTAGAATTCTATACTCAGCAAAATGATCTTTCAGAAATAAAGAAAACTATAGATTGTTTTTAGATATACAAAAGCTGAAAGAATTCATCAATAGCAGACTTACACTATAAAAAGTGTTAAAGAAAATCCTTCAAGTAGAAGGAAAATGGCATTAAGTAGAAATATGCACCAAGACATAGAGATGTAGAGCACCAGAAATGGTAGCTAAATGAGTAAATATATAAGATTTGAATCACTTTAAAAATAGCTGACTATTTTTCTTTTCTTTTCTTTTCTTTTTATTCCAGGGTATTGTGAGGGACAAACATTACGGTTACACTTTATGTCTTTGCCTCACTCAAGTGCGGGTTAAAGACATGCCCTTCCCCCCCACAGTACTCCCCATGTCCTTTAGTTGTGGATTTACCCCATCCCCCTAATCCCTAGAGAGTATTTCTGCCATGTGATCACCCTAGTGTTGATCAGTTAGTACTAATTTGATGGCGAGTACAAGTGGAGCCCATTCTTCTGCTCTTGTGGTGCCTCACTTTGGATAATGGGCTTAAGTTTAATCCAGGAAAGTATAAGAGGTGCTAGATCACTGTTGTTTCTTATGATTGAGTAATATTCCATTGTAAACATATACCAAATTTTAAATCAAAATCCCATTATCATTCTTTACAGACCTGGAAAAAATAATTCTATGCTTTGTATGGAACCAGAAAAGACCTCATATAGGCAAAGCAATCTTAAGTAAAAAGAACAAACTGGGAGGTATCAGTCTACCAGACTTTAAGCTGTACTACCAAGCTATAGTAACTAAAACAGCTTGGTACTGGCACAAGAACAGAGACATTGACCTCTGGAACAGGACTGAGAATCCAGAGATAAAAATAGCTGACAATTTAAACAAAATAAATGTATTTTGGGTTTATAATGTATTCATAAATACAATATATGACAACAATAGCATAAAGGCCAGAAGGAGAGAAATGAAAGAATACTATTTTAAGATTCTTATATCATACATGAATTTGTACTAACACTTGAAGATAGACTGTGATAAGTTAAAAAGTGTACTAGAAATCTTCAAGCAAATACTAAAACAACACTGAAGAGTTATGACAATAAGTCACAAAGGAGATAAAATGGATTTATAAGAAATCCTCAGTCCAAAGAAGGCAGACAAAGAGGTAAAGGAGAACAAAGAAGAGATGAGAATAATACAAAACAAATTGTGAGATAATAGACTTAAACCTAACCATAACAATAATCACATTAAATGTAAATGATGTAAATAACTAAGTAAAAGAAAGATACTGTCAGATTGGATGAAAAGGCATATGCTGTCTACAATAAATGCACTTTAAAGACATAACTAGGTTAAAAGTAAATGGGTAAGAAACAATAACCATGCTAACACTAATCAAAAGACAGCTAGACAGGCACCTAGATTGAAAGAAAGAAGTAACATTGTCTTTATTCTCAAATGACATGATTATCTATGCAAAAAATCTGATGGAATTTACAAAAAGGTACTAGAAATAACAGGTAATTGTAGCAAGGTTGCAGGATAAAAGATCAATGCATAAAAACCAATTGTACTTTTATATACTAGGAATCAACATTTGGAGACCAAAATTTAAAAAACTATCACTTAATAATTGTAACAAAAATATAAAACACTTTGAAATAAAACTGACAAAAGATATGAAAATATATACACTGGAAACTACAGAACATTGCTGAACGATTAAAGAAGACACATAAATGGAAAGATACATCTTGCTCATGAGTTGATATACTCAGTGTTGTCAACATATCATTTTTTCCCAAATGGATCTATTGATTTGATTCAATTTCAGTAAAAATTCCAACAGATTTTTGGTAGATATTTACAATCAGATTCTAAAATTCATATGGAAATAAAAACAATTTGTTGAATTGTTGAATAGCCAAAAGAATTTTGAAAAGAAGAACAAGTAGACTAACACTGCCTGATTTCAAAACTTTTTATAAAGCTACTGCAATCACAATAGTGTATAATTAATATCAGGATAGACAAATTGACCAAAGAAAAAAACACGTTTTCCAGAAATAGAACCAAGTATATATAGATAATCAATTTTTGACAAAGGTGCAAAGGCAATTCAGTAGAGAAAGGTTAGTCTATTCAGCAAATGATGCTGGAACAATTTGATAATATACTTTGAAAAATAAACTTTGATCCACACATCACACCACATACAAAAATTTATTCATGATAAGTCATAGATATAGGTGTAATACTTAAAACTATGAAACTTCTATAAGAAAGTATAGAAGAAAAGGTTTGTGACCTTGTGTTAGGCAAAGATCTCTTAACTATGACACCCAAAGTACAATCTGTAAGAGAAAAAAATGATAAACTGGGTTTCATCGAAATTGAAAATGTTTCCCCTCAAAAGAAACTGTGAAAGACACTATTAAGAGAATGAAAAGACAAGCCACAGACTGAAAGGAAGTATTTGCAGAACATGTATCAGAGAAGTCTGACTTATATTCAGGTTCTAAATAGTCTCAAAATCCAACAATCAGGAAACAACCCAAACACGGGAAAAAGATTTGAATCACCACTTCACTAAAAAAGATACACAGATGACAAATAAAGCACATGAAAAGATGCTCAACATCATTAGTCTTAGGGAAATGCAAATTAAAAACACAATGGTACTACTGCATACCTATTAGAATGGCTAAAATTGAAAAGGGTGACCTTATCAAGTGTTGACAAGTAGGTGGAGAAACCTGTTATTCACTACTGATGCAAATGTAAAGTGTTACAACCACTGTGGAAAACATTTTGGCAGGGCATCTACTCAAAAGAACAAAACACATTCTATGAAAAAGACACCTGCACCTGAATGTTTATAGCAGCACAATTCATAATTGCAAAGATGTGGAAACAACCCGAGTGCCCATCAATACATGAGTGGATTAATAAAATGTGGTATATGTGTACCATGGAGTAATATTCAGCTAGAAGAAGCAATGGTGATATAGCGCCCCTTCTATTTTCCTGGATAGAGCTGGAACCCATTCTAATAAGTGAAGTATCCCAAGAATGGAAAAATAAGCACCACATGTACTCACCAGCAAATTGTTTTCACTAATCAACACCTAAGTGCACATGTAAGAACAACATTTATTGGGCGTCGGGCAGGTGGGAGTGGGGGGAGGGGATGGGTATATACATATATAATGAGCGCAATGCGCACCGTCTGGGGGATGGACACGCTTGAAGCTCCGACTCGGGGTGGGGGGCAAGGGCGACATACGTAACCTAAATATCTGTACCCCCATAATATGCTGAAATAATAATAATAAAAAAAAGAAAGTTAAACCTACACCAATCATATGACCTAGTCACTCCACTCCCAGACATTTTAATCAAGAGAAAAGTATTCCTGTAACAAATGTTCACAGCACCTGCCTGTGTAACAATCCAAGTGTCCATCGACAGGTCAATGGATAAACAAACTGTGGTGGAGCCATACGATGGAATACTACTCAGAGAGAAAATAAAAAAGAATGAACTATGGACACTCACAACAACATGGATGAATCTTAAAATAGTCACCTTAAGTTAAAGAAGCCAGATATACTGGATTTTTCCATTTGTACAGAATTCTAGACAATGCTCTGGGCTGTGGTGGAGGAACTCCAAAGGTGCAGAAGGAAACTCCGGGGGGTGATGGATATGTTCATTGTCTTGTTCATGGTGATATGTGCCAAAATTCTACATGTTAGCTAAGCGTAGTTTATTATATGTCAATTATTAGTATATTTCACTAAAGCTTTTAAAAAAATGCTATTGAAACCTAGGTCAATTCTGTATTGGGCTGTTGTTTGCCTCCTGCTGGGTTTTTGGCAGTTACACTGATGTCTGATCCACTATGTTTTTACAATTCAGTTGGAAATCTCTTGTATTCTTCGGATGCTTCAAGTGGTATACATACAAAGAGAGATACTTATTTGATTTTTATAGGCATTAAAATGCTGTTAATGGGAAGTGTGGTGTTGTTAGGTCCATGCTCTTGTCTTTTAAAAACGAAATTAATTGGGATATGGGGGGTTTGCGAGCAAGTTTCAGAAAGTTGAGGAAACTCTAGGAATAAACTAACATGCCACCTTTTAATGAAAGACCTGAGACACTTACTGTCCACATACAACAATGCTCTATTAATCAAACTGTTTTCCATACAGGAGTCTTTAAAGTGTCTTCCTGGAGAAGGGATTTCATTTGGTACAGACAATTTTGGTTTGTAGTTTCACTACTTTGTTTATTACCCCCAATAAAGTCACTCCAAAAATGACAGTGTCAGGTGAATATGATTTAAATAATCAGGTATTTGTAGGCTGTGTCACAAGTCTTTTTATTTTTATTTATTTATTTATTTAGAGATGGGGCTTGCTCTGTCATCTAGGCTGGAGTGCAGTGGCAGGATCACAGCTCATTGCAGCCTCAACTGGGCTCCAGGGATCCTCCCTCCTCAGCCTCCTGAGCAGCAGGGACTACAGGCACAAGCCACTGCACTAAGTTTTTTAGAATGAGTACATTAACTACCATCTGCATACAATACAGTATTAAATTCCTGTCTCTATTTTTATATTGATTTCCTCTGTACTGAGCTGAGTGCTGCTTACATTGTGGGCTGTAATGAACAGAGATCGACTCTGTGATTTAGGTAGGAAACAGGGCATAATGAGAGAACTGGCATATCCAGGTTAAATACCTAACGTATCACCAATTTCAATCATATAAATCTCAATATTTGGAACACTTTAAAATTGTTATATTTGATAAGGATGATTTTGATATCCAACCAGTGTGTCTATAACACAAATATCCAGACTCTTTTTCTTCTCAAATTCATGTGAATATTTTTTTCTACTTTGCGTGAAAAGAATTGCCCATTTTATTCCATGATATTCTAACTACATTCAACTTAGCAAACAGCATTTCCTACAAGCAGGCAGAATCAAGTAGTAGAAAGAACTCTGGAATAGGAAGTCCATAAATCTGGGTTTATTCTAAGAGACTGGGTGATCTTGAGCAAGTTTCAACATCTGTAAAATGAGAGTTGTTTGAATTGGCTGATTTCTAAGATTCCTCCCAAAGTGAAAATGTCTGATCTGAACTACTCTATAAAGATTCAGGTCTATATCTTATCTGCCACGCGGGGTAGTTCCTGCCCCGCCATAAACTTTTTCAGGGTGGTGAGTGGGCCCTCAAGTGGCACTACCAATCACTTCCCACCCAACTTTCAAATTGAGAATTTGAAATTATTGATTTTGTTTGAGCACCAAGAAAGTAAAGAAGCCAAATGCCAGGCTGGGCCCACCATCAATTCTCCCGTTTCAGAGACATTCTGGCTGCCAGGCCCAGCTACCTACGTCAGCGTGGCCGCTTGGAACTGGCTGATTCCAGAAGGGAGTCTGATTACACCCACAGGGCCCCGCGAGGATTTCGGCACCTTTTGATCCAAAATGTAATTGATGCTGAACTAATGATAAATAAGCATCTTCTTCCCTTTCTCTTCTCTAGTTTTAATTACAGCTGGAATATTTCTTCCCTATTTGCTGACAAATTATGTCACTATGTCAACAAAGGGAAAACATTGCCTGTATCTAGTCCATTTTGTTCCCTGGTGGACTTTACCTTTAACACATTGACTGCCACACTGGAAAAAAGATATTTTTTTCCTTGGGGCCACGGTGTTTTATTATGAAAATAAAATAAAAACTTTGGAAACAAAACAATCCTTTCTAATTTAAGGAAAATTTGTTATTTTTCATTGTTTTCCGTGTGTGAGTTGTATGCAACTTGCAAGATAGTTCTCGCAGCTCCCTAGGTGAAGAGACATGTGAGTTACATATGCTTCACAAGGCCCTGGGCTCAAAACCAGCGTGAATTACACACAACTCACATGGCAGTTAACGTGTTAAACTAACGATTACAGGGAGTTAAAACCGAGCTATTTTCTTCTAGTTGTTAGGTACACATCTCCCATGATTCTTGTTCCTTATAAACAGTGCCCTGTTTTTCTTAGTGGATTGGTTGTAAGGAAAATCACCAGTTCAAAAATGTTGATGGATTACTCTAAGTATTTCAGGCAAGCAGCAGACAAAAGTGGCTAGTTGGACAGGCATTGGATTAAGCCTTTGGTTTACTTGCTTGTCAACAAGGTATATGCAGGAGACACTCTGAAAAAGGATTATTGCAGTGATAATGCAGCCAAAACAAACTCTCACCTTGTTTTGCAGGTCAAATAAAATGATGTTTCCTTTACTTGAATAATAAACCCTTTAATCTTATATTATTAATAGAATTAGTCACTGGTCTTTGGAAGCAAAACTATCAAAATAGTGCTAAAAAGAGTTGGGACTAAATGAGGCAAGGTGAGGCACTTGCCTTCCATTCAAAATTTAAGTGGGAGCAAAAAATACTTAGTAATTATAATAAATAATTAGAATGAAATACTAAAAAGAAAAAGGAAAAATACACTAAATCAATGTGGAAAAAATACATGATAAATAAAACATCACAATTTTAAATAAAGATAAAATCAGTATTACTTAACTGAGTTTTTCTTTTGCTCAGGCCTAGTATATATAGCTCCACACAGCATTATTGCTGACACTGCCTGTATTTAAAATTTTGATTTTTTTATCATTAATTTTGATTTCTTAAACTATTGCATTAGGATTTTATATAAATTGATTACTTAGGTTTGACACCCTCTTAAGTCTTACACCAGAGGCATCCTAGTCTTGTCCTGACTTTCTACCATCTTGATGCCTAACGTGAAGTATAAAATTCCAAGGTCACACAACCAATAAGTGGTGAAGTCTGGATTTAACACCTGCCTTCACTAGCCCTTCTTTTGAGAACTATGCTTTAATGTTTTCCAAGTGGCTCTGTGGACTCTGACCATTCTGGAGGAAGTTGCTTTGCCCCTTTCCAGCCTGAGACCTTCCATAGCCTGAGTTGGGGATGGGAGCTAAGGATCTCGGAGCTGGGATCCAGCTTTGACAGGGATCCAGGAATGGGTTAGGGGCTTCAAATAAGAAATGGGTTTAAAATTTCTTTTTTTTTTTTTCTCGTTGGATAGTATTCAATTCAAAAGTAACAACAACAACAAAAAAACTGGTAATGAAAAAAGTTATCATCTAAGGAGTAAGTTCTGGAAAAAGAACCTACTCTTACATAGCCTAATAATACAACAGTAACTTCTCTCACAAAGCATATATGTTTTTCTTACATTGCTGCACTTATTTATTTATTTATTTATTTATTTATTTATTTTTGGAAATGGAGTCTTTCTCTGTCACCCAGGCTGGAGTGCAGTGGCAGGATCATAGCTCACATAGCAACTCCAATCTCCTGGACTCAAGTGATCCTCCTATGCTCACAGTTTTTAATAATTTTCTTTTAAAATTTTGTAGAGATGGGGGTCTTGCTATGTTGTCCAGGCTGGTCTCAAACTCTTGGCTTCAAGTTTCCCTCCCACTTTGGCCTCTCAAAGTGCTGGAATTACAGGTGTGAGCCATCATCTGGCTCTCACCTGTTTATGTGAAACAGTCAAGAGTTACAGGAGCAGGTCATGGAAGAGCAGGTGCTTTTCCTCTAAGATGGGACAGAAGGAGGAGGAAATGGATAAAAGTAAGGAGAAGTGTTTATTTGCAGAAGAGAAGAGAAATCTCAGGTATTTGCAGGCAGGTCTGGTAAAGTTGAAGGAGCTCATGCCAGTTAGCCTGGAACTCAGTGAAATAGGGCCCTGGACCCTCCTGGTGAGGAGGTGGTGGGTTTGCAAGGGTGTGAAAGGAGAGGAAAAAGATAATTGGATGGTTTTGGAATAGTCTTCGTGGTCAGCATGCCCCACAGTCAATAAGACAGGAGTTCTCTAAAATACAGTAAGACCTATCGATCGATACGCAAGTCCAGAATTAAAAGTAATGTTTACTTAACAGAAACTTGGTTTTCAATAACTTACTGAGAATTTTCTAAAGGGTAACTCTTCTCCTATAATATAATGTGTTGTTGCATTCACATTATTAATTATTAATATATTGTTCATTCTAAAACCCCATCATAACAAGGTTATTAATTTTATTTTATTTTTTCACATTGTTTAAACTTCAAAATGTTAATTAAGGGGGTACAAGTGTTTTTGTTACACGGGTATCTTGTATTATGCTTAAGTCAGGGCTTTGCGTGTGTCCATCAACAGAGTAGTGTTCATTGTACCCAACAGGTAAGTTTTTATCCCACACTCACCTTCCCACCCTCCCCCCTTCTTGGTTTCTCATGTCCTTTATACGGCTTTGGGCCCATGTGTACCCATCTATTAGCTCCCGCTTATTAGTGAGAACACATGGTGTTTGGTTTTCTATTCCTGAGATACTTCACTTAGGATAATGATCTCCAGCTCCTTCCATGTTGCTGCAAAAGACATTATTTCATTCCTTTTCATGGCTGAGTAGTACTCCATGGTATATACATACCACATTTTCTTTATCCACTCATGAATCGAAGGGCACTTAGGTTGATTACACATCTTTGCAATTGTGAATTGTGCTGTGATAAACATTCAAGTGCAGGTGTCTTTTTGATGTAATGACTTCATTTCCTTTAGGTAGGTAACAGCATATTAATTTTTTAAAAAAAGCTTCCACAGAAGGAGAATCAAGATCAACATTAGAGCTTGGGTGCTATGTGCTATGCCAGAGGAAAAAAGGAAAGAACAAACCCTTATCTGTAAAATCATAGAATACTATCAGTAGTAAAACCCAAGAGAGAAAGCATATCTGCCCCAAATAAGAAGAAAGATTAATGAAATTGCTAGGTATCCCATGGAAGTACCTTTTTAAACATTTCTTCTAGCTTTCTCCTGTGGCAAACAACCATATGCCTTGTAGAAAATGAATTCTCTGGAGAATACAGACACTAAAGAAAACCTATGCGAGCTCAATGATGTACACCAGCTATTTCATCAACACAGCACGAAAGCTTAACTAGACGTTCGAATTCACAGGTAACTCGGTTTGGTTTACCAGGGCCAGCCACAGAACTGGCTGTGTGTTCTTTGCGCCACCTCCTTCCTCTCAACGGTAGCCGGATCTGCTTTCCCTTTCTTGACTGAGATTCCTGGTTTCACTTGGGGAGTGTAAACGGAGTTTTTGTGACAGCTGGTCACATTACTAGCATCGCTAGTCCATATTTCCTGTTCAGATTTCAATCAAGCCACAAACCCTTGAGAATCATAGCTTTGGTTTGGTTTGGTTACAAAACTTTTTTTTTTTTTTTTCAAGAAAACATGAAACCACATAACGAGTCCATGGTCCCAAAGGCTGCCAAGCAACCCTGGTTGACCTAGTTAGTGCTGTAGTGGAGAATGGGAGGGGAGCAGTCAAAGAACACATGCTAATTCAAATATCCAGAAGACTAGTTGTTTTTTTTTTTTTTGAGACAGGGTCTTGCTTTGCGGCCTAGGCTACAGCGCAGTGGCTGCAACCTCAAACTCCTGAGCTCAAGCAATTCTCCTGCCTCAGCCTCCCATGTAGCTGGGACTACAGCTGCACACCACCATGACGCCCGGGTAATTTTCCTATTTTTTGTAGAGACGGGGTCTTGTTCTTGCTCAGGCTGGTCTCAAACTCCTGGCCTCACGCGATCCTCCTGCTTTGGCCTCACGCGATCCTCCTGCTTTGGCCTCCCAGACTGCTAGGATTACAAGCCTGAGCCACCATGCCTGGCCAGAAGACTAAAGTATTTTAAACTTAACTCTTTAAAATAAAAACAACCAAATATTTGGGGGTGATAGAGAATACATCAGAAATTAAAGCAATTTCCTCTTTAAATTGCAGATTCTCCAATTAGAAAGAAATTAAACTCAGTTTAAATTCTGAGTTGAATTTAAACTTTATGAGTTGAAGTTTATTCAGCTCTGCCAGTTCCTTTTATATTCCTTAGTTTAAAATATTTCATTTTTAAAACAATCACAAAATCAATACTACAGAAAATAGTATGGGATAAGAATTTACTTAGAAAGATTTTTAAAATTTTGTTTCTGACGTATATTTCTCAGTAAAGTGCCACACGTTGCTCTTTGCTGAGTTCCATTCCTTATTTAAAAAGCAGATCAATGAGATTCATATTTGTAGCATTTACACAAAATTTCCAAATTATTCTTTGTTTCTATTTATAGTAGGTGCCAAAATAAGTCTTTGGTTTCGAGTGAATCTTTATATTTTCCTTTACAGAGTCATGCAAAGCCAGGATCTCTTCCTTAGCTAAGCTTTAAAAACATTTCTGGCAGTGTCGATACCAAAATAAATATAAGTTCCATTCCTGAAAACTAACATGGAATTGAGTCGACTATAAAAGTGATGTTGTCGCAACTTATTTCAACAAAGAGAAGTCCTAAAATTAAAAACATGTTTCTTTTGTCATGTGTCATACAAGAAAAAAACGGGAAAAAAAGGGAATCTTAGTGTGTTCCTAATTTAGATTCCTCTTTTTTACTATAAACTTAACTTTCTCCAACAATGACACACACACAAATATGTTGTGCCACTCTTGAGGATTGAGGACATTTTTTTTCAGTTTTGGTTCCCAGCACTTGGACATAAAAATAATGAAACTTATATACACATATCATAAGAGCGATGATGGGAGGTGAGTCTATACACGTTTCTTTTCTTTCATTTCTATTTTTTGATACAGGATCTCACTCTGTTGCGAGTATAGTGCAGTGTAGTCCTCATAGCTCACTGCAACCTCCAACTCCTGGGCTCAAGCGATCCTCCTGCCTCAGCCTCCAGAGGAGCTGGGACTACAGGTGAGCTCCACCACCCCTGACTAATTTTCCTATTTTTTTGTAGAGTCGGGGTCTCAATATGTTGCTCAGGCTGGTACACACGTTTCTTCAACACAGTTTTGATCTTAACTTGAAAACCAGAGCATCGTGAAACATACTTTTTTTGGAAATTGTTACAGTTTGGAATATTGGTCTTAGTGTTGATCAATTAAATGTTTAAGTAAATGTTCAAGTAAATGATCAAATAATGTTTTGATCAGCTCACAAACTAGTGAATTGCCCAGTTAACAATATTAGTAATCATAGCTTATGGTTACCTATATGTATTAATATATTCTGTATAAAATGTTTTTGTAACTTTAGCCAGGAGGTTCATGGAAATTCGCAATGAGGCACAGACTAAATCTATGTGAGCAAAACTACATTTCTAGAATAACTAAGTAAATCACTTACTCACTAAAGACAAAAATACATCTTCGTCATTTTTTGAGAGCAATTCATCAATCTTTGTAGACATGTGGCATTAAATCCAAAGGGCAGGAAGCTGACAGTGGGTGTGGTCAGAGGACGTTGCGTGTGGGGGGGGGGGTGACCGGCTTACTCTTTTTACGGCTTCTTGACTCCATGATCTTTGCTAAGGCAATTCTTTCTTAGTTTGCTCATCTAAAAAATGGGTATAAAAGCACTTGCTACTCCACCGTTTAGACTCCCAGCGGCTTTCTGAACAATGTTTCTGAGTATGTCATATTTCTCAGCCAATTATTTTGTTTTGATTTGTTTACAAGCAGCCTCCACCCAGGCTCTGAGACCTCAATTTCACTGCTGGTAAAATAAATGAAATTGGAATCATTAACAGATGCTATAAATTCTTATGGGCTCCAGCCAATTGCATAGCAAGCTTTAAGGCTGCTTATAAGGGTTAATAAGATAATCACCTATAAAAGGATTTTGAGGGTAAACAGCAGAGTTAGAACAACCACACAGACCACAGGCCTACTCGTAGAGGCACATGATATCTCATTGTCTCCCAAATTGTGATCTACTAATCACATTCATCAGAATCACCTGTAGGCTTATTTATTCATTGTAGTTTTTAATTATAAATTGGAAATTTGTAATTGTACAAATTTATGGGTACAAAGTGCTGTTATAATTTATGAATATAATGTGGAATAATTAAGTCAAGCTAGTTAACATATCCATCACCTCTAATACTTAACATCTTCGGTGGTGAGTACCTTTGAAATTTACTCTCTAAATGTAGATTTCAAGACTCTTCAGTAGACGCTAATGAATGAGAAGCCCTCGGGCAGAGATTGGGAATCTGCATTTTTAAATGAGCTGGGGTTGGGTGGTGGTGAATCTGATTTGAGAGTTTTATACGTGAGACTTTCTACACACAACAGAGCGTGGGAAACAAGCTTGAGTGAAAGTTTCAGAGCCGAAATAGGTGGCTGTTCTCATCCATTCACTCTCCTCAGCTTCCTTCCAGCAGCTGGATGGCTGGTTTATAGTTCTCAGCTGAGATACCCAACTACAGTTATTTTTGTGGAGTGGTAGGCAATTCACTATTGGGGCGATGCTGTCCGGAATATAATAAACAACATGTATGTCGCCCTGCAAGAGGGATTGGGATTAGAAAGAAGAAAACCTTCAGACGCAGGTAGGGATTCATGTGCTGTTTGGTACTTTCTAGATTAGAAGTTCTTTCTCCTTCCCCTCGGACACTCATTGTCAGGCATTCCCTGTACATCTTCAGGGAGGGGAGATGAGTTCCCCAAGCCACGTCTGCCAGATTCTACATGGTCGTTACATTCCATACCCATTCTCCCCACAACCTCTGTCTGTGGGGAAGCTTGGAGATCTGCGGAGGTCTAGAAGGTTATAATGTTAACTTGGTAGTAGGATCCCTGACTATCCCCGGAATTGCTTATTCATTTTTAAACTTGTCATTTTATTCAACAAATATTTGAGGACAGATATGCATTGGAAGGAGCTTAGATTTGGAGTCAGAGTGACATCGTGTAAAACACGTTCTCAATCTTACTCTCAGATTCTTCACATATAACAACGGCATAATAATTATACCTACTTCACGGGGTGGATGTGGGGATGAAGTGAGATTTGTAGTGAAAGCACTTTGTAAACCATAAAGACAGGGCAAGTATTCTTATTTTCATGTGCAAGATGCTGTGATAAAGGTTATAGGAATACAAAGGTGTTTAAGTCTCTTCCCTTGATTATTTGCAGTCTTATAGGGGTGTTGACATCTATATGCGTAACAATGATATGAACATCACTGGAGTGAGTGAAATGCTAAAGGAGTTCCAGAGGATTTTGTCTGGACCATCCAGAAAGGTTCATCGCAGAGCATGATGGCACATCATGTGGGCTTTGAAGTTTAGTTGGGATTTCAATTGACAGGTACAACTGAAACAAGAGGGCATTTCTGGGGAAGAAAAGGACATGAGGAGTGACATAAAGCTTAAAGGACAGAAGATGTGCTTGGCAAAGGATACCTAAGTGACTTTGCCCGCAATTCCATCTCTGCCGTGGGCCCACACAAGGGAATCTGGCAGCGTGAGGGAGCAGATTTAATGGTTGTTGTCAGTTAGACATATTTGTTTGCCCACCGTGATACTCACATAAATCTAAAGCCAGAATACCTCTAGAAATGTAGAGTGCTTGTCCGGATGCTGAAACTGGAGCATGTCAGTGCTGAAACATTTCACAGCAATATGTATGCAAGGATGAAACATGAAGAGCTAAGTTAGGATTTTATTATTAATAATTTTCTGTCCTCAGTGTGTTCAAAATAAACATGGTTTGAATTTTCCCAAGCTTCTGTCTTCATTTGATCAATTAATGCTGTGGTCCCCAAGCCCTGGGCCTTGGACTGGTACTGGTCCGCAGGCCTGTTAGAACTGGGCTGCAGCAGGAAGTGAGTGGTGGGCAAGCCCGAGAAACTTCATCTGCATTTATGGCCACTCCCCATCACTTGCATCACCGCATAAGCTCCGCCCCCTGTCAGATCAGCGGCTGCATTAGATTCCGCATGATGGTGAGTTGTATGATTATTTCATTGTATATTACAATGTAATAATAATAGAAATAAAGTACACAATAAATATAATGCACTTGAATCATCCCGAAACCATCCCCCCACACCCCTGTCCATGGAAAAATTGTCTCCTATGAAACCAGTCCCTGGTGCCAAAAAGGTTGGGGACCACTGCACTAATAAGGCTTTCACTTGCTGACACACCTAATCAAGATATGTAAGTTCTTATTTAAATAATTGATGACTTTTTTTACAAAAAGTTTATGGAAGCACATAACTACTGAAAACACTGTGTAAAATTTAATTACAGCATATTTAAGAAATTGTCTATAATATAAACATTTGATTTAAAATATTGGAATAATAGAGGGTGTAGCCTGTTAAGAGCATAAACTCTGGAGTCAGACTGCCTAGGTTTGTAACCCAGCTCTACTATTCAGTAGCTGTGTGATCGTGAGCCAGTTGCTTAACCTCTCTGTGCCTTTTACCACCTGCAAAACACAACTACTACTACCTATACCATATGGTTGTTAAGAAGGTTAGAAGGGCCTGGTATGTGGTAAACTCTCAATAGATTGTAGCTATTATTATTAAGTCCAAACATTTTAAGGTAAAATAACATCTATCTAAGAGTTTAGATGGAGTTTTATAGCTTAATAACAATGTTATTAAAACCATATTTAAAACACACAGCCTTTTTAGTTAAATTAATTTATAAAAATCAATACGTAATTTTCATTTAAAAATTATTTTTCTGAATTTCATTGCTTTATCATTTAGGAAGAATTTTTTAGAATGAAATGTTCTGTTATTTATGAACTGAACTTTCTGTGCACTTGGGATTAAGCTTGTCTATTGCTATCAATTTATACATCTAAAAAGCTGTTTTCGGAATATGGGATTTAACATCAAGTTTTTAATGTATTAATGATATTTCTGCCTTTTATATTGAAAGAGATGTTGATTACAGAACACACTAATAGGAACAGAGAATTTGATTTTTGTGGTTCTCCAAAATAAAGTATTTATATTAATAATTTAGTAAACTCTTCAGTAGGTTTCTATTCAGAGCCTGCAAATCTTGTATTTTGTCATACAGTGGTTCTCAAATTTCGGAATCACCTGAAGCCTCCTGAAAGCACAGATTCCTGGGCTCCATCCTCAGATTGACTGATTAGGATGTCTGGGGTGGGGCTGAAAAGGTGCCTCTAACAAGTGCTCAGGTGATACTCCTGATGCTGCTCACGAGGTCACACTTTGAGAACCACTGCTATTAAGTCATTATGAGTTAAAAATATTAGATTCTTATTTTCTAATTAGAATAAAATTTTATTAAGAAATTTATGGCTGGGCATGGCGGCTCATGCCTGTTATCCCAGCACTTTGGGAGGCTAAGACGGGAGGATCATTTGAGGCCAGGAGTTCAAGACCAGCCTGAGCAACATAGTGAGACCCCCCTCTCTAAAAAAAAACCCAGAAAATAACTTAGCCAGGCATGGTGGTGCATGCCTGTAGCCCCAGCTATTCAAGAGGCTGAGGCACAAGGAACACTTGAGCCCAGGAGTCTGGGTCGCAGTGAGTTATGATCATGCCACTGCACTCTAGCTAGGACAACAGAGTGAGATGTTATGTCAAAAAAAAAAAAAATTGTTATATATTTGTCTCTTCTTTGATCCAAGGAGAAAATATTTTTTAAAAAGCATGTAACTTTTAGATGCCAAAGGACAAATAATATCTACGAAAATTTACTTCTCAGAAAATTACTTCCGGATTCCATTGCCGATTTTTTTTTTTTTTTCCATTTTAGGTTTGTGCTGCTAAAACCTCTTGTATTTTCTTTCTCCTCTTTACCATACCTTCTTATTTTAATGGTGGTGACAATCTTTCTTTATGGGATTTTAGGATTTTGTTTTGCCTGGGTGAGTCCTTAAAATATCATTTCCTGTATCTACCTGCACATTGCCTTGTAATCTATAATTACATTGGATCACCATTTGAAAGTACAGTTTCTGGAATGTGACACTTTGGAAATAATCTTTAATTGCAGAAAATGTTGCTTATCCAGCATAGTAGGCATTAGCACTAGTCTCATGGAAGAAAAAATGGGCAAAAACAAAAAAAAAAGGAGAATATGTTCAGCCAGAGTAAACATCACAATTATCTAACCACAATAAAAAAGTAAACATTATTTAGGAAAAATATGAAGATGAGACAAATGGCTAATGACAAATTGCCAATTTCCTTACATAAGGAAACATTGCCACTAGGAGCTTTCCATTCATATAATGGCACCAAATATACCTAATTCCAATGCCTTTTTAGCAGGATTTGAATTGCCTTCTATGATTTTGCTCTGGTGATCAAATATGCTCTATATAAATGCATTTACATTGTATTAGGTATTATAAGTAATCTAGAGGTGATTTAAAGTAAAGGGAGGATGTGTGTAGGTTATATACAAATATATGCATTTTATAGAAGAGACTTGAATATCTGTGGATTTTGGCATCTGTCAGGGTCCCGGAAACAATTCCCTGTGGATACCTACTGAAGGATGATTGTACTACCATCCTTTCTTTCCATCCCTTCTCATTTTTGTTGTTTCTCTTACATTTGGGAAAAAAAGAGCACAGTTTGGTAGAGAGAGGATGACGTTAAAATGAAGCTCTGGGTCTCAGTCCACCTGCAAGACCTTTATCTGAAAATTCAGGTTCCTCATCAATAGAAATGAAGGGGCCATTGTATTTGCCCAATTTCCTAAATTTGTAGTGAGAATCAAGTTAGACAATGTAGGTAAAAATGATTTGTAAGCACAGCTTATCTGTCAGGGCCAAGACGGGGATGAAACTAGGGAGGTGTCTAGGGTACACAATTTCAGGAGGAACACACTCTCAGGATCTTGCCCATGTAGGGCAGTGTGAGGGTTGCCTTTCATTTTCCTCCTGTGACTGTCATTGTCACCTGCAATTCAGTTGTGCCCAAGGGTTAAAACCTGGCATGAAACAGATTTAAATACCCTATTTCTCCCAGGGGAGATGTATGTAACAGAGACTACAGTTTTGGGATTAAAAAAATAAATTTTTTAGCTAGTGGAGGGCCCCACAAAAGTTCACAGTGGAAATATGCTAACTACTCAACCCACGAATATGGCTGGTTCTTGGTTGGAAGAACATTGAGCACTAGGGGCAAAGCAGCTTGCACATTTTAAAAGAATTTGCATCTAACGAGCTCCTTCTCAGAACAACTTTCCCTCCTAGGCCCTCAAAATAAAGAATTAAAAGAATCCTGCTCTATTTAATTCAGAGTCCCTATTTAAAAACATAAAAAGCAAACAAAACCCGCACACAATCAGAGCAGAAAAACCCTTTCTATGACTTACTCTCGAAACTGTTCTGCTTCACAAGCAACTTTAAGGGAAATTTTTCTCTGCCTCAACATATTCAGACAAAGATTACTACATAGTGACAAAGCTAAATCATCTCCGGAGGATAGAGTTACTTGCTCACTAATGACTATCATCTGCCAAGAACTAGTATGCTATTAATACTTGTAAAGCTCCCTGGACTAGAAATCCATTACTAGCAAAAGTACAAGTCCATTTTTATTCCAGGTAATTAATCTAATTTGACTTTCTCCTGGTCACTACTTAGCAGAAATGGATGCTGACTCCTTTCCCTGCGAAGAACAAATAGATGTTTAGAGAGACTTCTCACTGCGTGACCTTAAAGCAACAGTTCTGCCTCTGATTCATGCCTCTTCGGTGTTTAGTGAATTCTCCAAGTGCAGAAACTTGTCCAGGGCTGAGGTTATTAGCAGAGAAGAGACCCTGTGCCTGATGCTGGTGTGTGAGACAGGAGGTGGGTGGAGAAGAGCTGATTGAGACACGAACCAGGCTCCCAACCCCAACAGAAAACAGCAAATAACCAAACGTCGAGTGCACCTGGGGATTGTACACAGAGAATACAGAATTGGGTGCACAAGGTTTCACCCTTGTACCTTGGTTTCTTCCTTCAAAGAGAGCTGAAAAAGCGTTTATCTCACCGTAAGTGAGATGGCTCTTAAAGAATAAAGTTCAGAAGTAGTGGTTTCAGTTCTTTACACAATCTCTACCTAAGATGCCTCTGGCAAAGAAACGACATGTTTGACGATGCCTTTGCATGGTTCTAGTTAACTCTTCTACTGAAAGCTAATTAGACTGGAAAAATGAGAGACTGCCACAGAGTGAGGACAGGACTTAGTCTACACTGGTCACCAAAGCAATCAGTGTAGAATATATATTCTTGGGAATATATATGATATATGTTACAGATATTTCTGGATGAAATTGACTTTACACTCTCGAAGGCTTATTTGACTCATCCTACTCTTGGGTCTGATTATTTTTTCATATTCTGAAATTAAGTTGTTGTAAATCAGACAGATAAAATAGAGAAAAATGGGAAAATATAGATCAGCAGGAAATTAAAATCACTGACAAGCCTACCACCCAAAGATAACTCCTGTTAAAGCTTACATTGTCTATATAAACACTTCCTTCCAGACTTTTAGGCATATTTATATACACAGCTTTTTTCTCTAAAAATTTTATAGCTTATGTTTTCACTTTTATGATAATCTTTCCATGTAAATAAGCTTTAATACATTATTCTTATTTGCTGCATTATGTAACACTGTGTAGGCATAATATAATTTATGTATTTATTAGATTAGGTTCAAATATATTAATACTGTAATGAAGGGCACCCTAATCAGTGCACATAGACTACAAAATGCTTAATTTTCTTTCTTTATTGTGAAAAAATACCATACCTATGCTAGATATGTTCTTAATTTTGAACCCACTCAGGTAGTGTAATGTCTAATCTTTGGCCATAGTCCTGTTGGAGCAGAAGCTTTCAGAGCTCTACCACATTCCTTCCAGCTCCTCACAATTTCTATGCCCTCCACTGGCTCTCAAGGGTCGACACCTTCCCCTTTGATGGAACACTTCTGTTCCTCGTGGAACCGCCACCATGTCTGCTGGTACAGGGAGCTGGAAGTACCTGGGAGTTCATGTCTCACATGGGCACTCCTTAACCAATGATTGACAGGGAGTATAAATAGCTCTTTCACCTCCTGGCATGGGTGATTCTCAGGCGTGAGGTGTGTGTTTTGCACTGTTTTTCAGTGTTGTCCCACTGGATGAAGAGCCACTTGCTACCTTCCCTTCCCTGGTCATGTTTTCATCAGCCACCCTTGCTCCCTGCACATCCCACTACGTTGCTTGCGCTTGAATCCTGGCCTCAGTGTCTGCTTCTGGGGATATACCCCAACTCAGGCACCTGTTATGGTCAACTTCAACAGCAGAGATTCCAAGGCTGTGGTCTATGTTTGTTGTTACAGAGATATTGTGGGGATTCATCTCGTCATCAAATGGTAGAACTTTAGTTACTTCATATCAGTGTAATGTTTTAGACATTCACAAGGAAGCAGAGAAGTTAAGGTCATCTTTAATTTTCACATGGGAAAAGTACAGAGCCTTTGAGTCTAAGAAATTTTTTGTGCAAAGTCATGCAGCTAATTAGAAGTAGAGCTAGTCCCAGACCTGTGTTTCCTGATGAAATAATCGTTGCTCTACAAAATGTCACTAATGTTTTAAAAGTGAGGTTGACTTGGGACAAATATGTTGCCTGAATTAATTTTAGGGAGCCTAAACCTTGAAATAGAGAGTCTTTGAAGCATTTTGAAGCATAATTGTTTACTAACTATGCTTCATTCCTGATCCTACACTCCACCTTTCATCCCTTCATATTCGTTTCCCAGCACCCCTTTCACTTTCCTTAGCACCTAAGGGTGAATCGTTTCCACGAGGCACTATATGAGATCATAGACTGATAACTGCCATCTAGTTGAACTTCAGCAGGTGGTACTCATGGGGGACAGTGATGTGCATGAATAGGTAAAGTTCAAGGCGGAGTGCGGTAAGCACTCTAAGAGACGTGCAAAGTCCCTTGGGAGGACAGAGGAAGGAAAGATAAATTCTGGCAGAGGGAGAAGGGAAGGCTTGCTGGAACAGGTGGCCTTTAATCTGAGTCTGGATGGATGGGTAGGATTTCAACAGGCGGATGTTGAAGTAGGGGAGGAGGAGAAAGGAGCAGCACGAGCCTAGAAAAATGCAACATATGTTCGAGTGGAGCGGGGCGATTGGCTCACGGGACGCAGTGAGAGGTGGACGAGATGTGTGTACAGTTAGATGGAGAAGGACCCTCCCCTCAATGCCTAGGAGTTTAATTTTCTATGAACAGTGATCTATGAGCAGGAAAGTGTCGTAAGTACATCTGCATTTTAAGAACATTTATCTTACGATACATGTCTTTTAATGTTAGATGTTACTCATTGTGTTTTACTCCTTCATTCTTTTAGCAGAGAATAACATTCACGTAGAATAACATCAGGGCTCTTTACCTTGGCTGTGGCCCCAGAGCATCTGGCCCTTGAGAGTGGAACCTCAAATTGTTCCACCGTCATTTTGCACACTAAGTTCTGAGCACATTTGTCTTCTAGAAGTTCCTAGAAAACACCTGGTCCTGCTGTTTCCTGGTCCAAGGATTTGTGCTTGCTCTTCCTCCAGCCTCTTAGGACTGACTTTTTAACCGGCTTCTCCTTAACTGATATTTCCTCAAAGGGAATTTCCCTGTCCACCCAATCTAAAATAACACTCCTGGTATTTTCTACATAGCAACTAGCAAGCTTATTTATTATTTCCTTATTTATTTTCTACTCTCTGCTACTATAACCGGCTCCGTGAAGACATGAATCATATAGCTACGATCCTCCGGGGTATTTCCCGAACTTGGCAAAGTGACTAACACATATAAGGGACTCAATAAATGCTTGTTGAATGAATGAATTGAATGAATTAGAATTAGCGCTGTTAGAAAACTGGAAATATGTTACATTGCTTAGAGATACACTTAAATAAGTTATTCAGTATCTGATGATGGAAGTTGGTATCGAGGATGCTGGAACATACTGGTCCATGTGTAGAATATCTTACATCTTTGCTATTCCTTACTCACTCATGTTGGTTGATGCCTCATATTCAGGTGGAATTTCCTCTTGGTACATTTGTTCCTTCTTCCCCACCTCTCCCACCTCCAACATTTTCTGGCCATTATTTCAACAAAGTGTTGGGCTTGGTAATTTTCCTCATGATTTGCAAATGGATTGCTCTTTCACAGATGGCCATGGATTGAGTTGCCCAAGACCCAGTCATAAGTCATGACTCGCTGAAAAGCAAGGGAGTTTTTTTTTTAAGTGAAAGGGGCCTTTGGAAGGCACCCAGCAGCTTTGAAACAGCTCCAGCAGTTGAGCTAGCAGGCCCAGTACCTTCCCTGGCAATCTGATTTCCTGATTTACTGCAAGGTAGGGAGCTGTTTATGATGCTTTTGATAGAAAATAAATGGCCCTTAATTCTACCGTATCATGAAGTTCATATTTGAAATGTTCAAATAGGTTTTTCAGACCATGGTTCTACAATTGGCTATAAAATTTTACAGTCTTGTTCTAAGGATATAAAAGTCTGCGATGGGAGCCTCCACTCCAGGCTACAACCGGAGGAATTCTAAAGGCCGAGGCTATAACTGAGAGACGCTTCATCTTGGCATCGAAACCAAAAATATGCTTAACCAAAGAGTCAGTGGATAAAGGCAGATAAGTTTGATTCGAGACTACTTCTAAACTTAAATTTCACATGGAAAGCGAATGCAATGTTATTAATTTACACATCCCATGACTTCTAAAATGAAATGCGATCAGAACTATAATACACAAGTCATTCGTAAGCCCAGCTCACATGAGAAGAGACTGTCTTATAACTCTTTTTATTGTTCCAGTGGACACGATGAGATACCATCTTAACAGTGGCCTTTTGGATATTTGGGAGAAATAAGAAATACTTCTTGAAAATATTTGCATCAAAAATATTTAAACTTAAAAGTATAGTAGTTAAAATGGTGCTTTTCTGTTATCTTCAAAATTGACTTAGGTGGAACTCTAACATTTGACATCCTCGGACAAATAGAGTTTGCTGAAGTCTTTCTTGATATATTCCTTGGCTGGATGCTGAGCACAGAAAGTCAACAACATTTCTGAAATGTGATAGAAACTACTTCTAGGGATAGCACAACTCCGCATATGGTC
>RJWJ010014927.1:0-37079 GCA_004363605.1 Indri indri | reverse complement strand
GGCTGATAACTAGAATCTACTTAGAACTCAGGAAAATTAACAAGAAAAAATCAAACAACCCTATCAAAAAGTGGGCAAAGGACATGAACAGAAACTTTTCAAAAGAAGACAGAATAATGCCCAAAAAACATATGAAAAAATGCTCAACATCTCTCATCATCAGGGAAATGCAAATCAAAACCACAATGAGATATCACTTCTCTCCAATGAGACTGGCCTTTATCAAAAAGTCCCAAAACAATAAATGTTGGCGTGGATGCGGAGAGATAGGAACACTCATACACTGCTGGTGGGACTGCAAACTAGTGCAACCTCTCTGGAAAGCCATATGGAGATACCTTAAAGAGAATTACCATTTGATCCAGCAATCCCATTACTGGGCATCTACCCAAAAGAATAAAAGCCACTCTAAGAAAAAGACACCTGCACCCGAATGTTTATAGCAGTGCAATTCACAATTGCAAAGGTGTGGAAACAGCCCAAGTGTCCGTCAATACATGAGTGGATTTGTAAAATGTGGTATATGTATACCATGGAGTACTATTCAGCTTTAAGAAACAATGGTGATATAGCACCTCTTGTATACTCCCGGATAGGGTTGGAACGCATTCTATTAAGCGAAGTATCCCAAGAATGGAAAAACAAGCACCACATGCACTCACCATCAAATTGGTAGTAACTGAACAACACATAAGTGTACATATAAGAATAACATCTATTGGATGTCGGGTAGGGAGGTAGGGTGAAGGGGGAGGGGCGAGGGGGAGGAGGGGACAGATATATGCATACACAAAGGGTGCAATGCGCACCCTCCGAGAGATGGACACGCTTGGGACTGGGACTTGGGGGGAAGGGGGGCAAGGGCAACATACGTAACCTAAACATCTGTACCCCTATAATAACAAACAATTAAATAAATAAATAAAAAAGTCCCAAAACTATAAATGTTGGCGTGGATGTGGAGAGATAGGAACACTTGTACACTGCTGGTGGGACTGCAAACTAGTGCAACCTGTGTGGAAAGCAATATGGAGATAACTTAAAGAGATACAAGTAGAACTACCATTTGACCCAGCAATCCCATTACTGGGCATCTACCCAAAAGAACAAAAGACATTCTATAAAAAGATATCTGCACTCGGATGTTTATAGCAGCACAATTCACAATTGCAAAGATGTGGAAACGACCCAAGTGCCCATCAATACATGAATGGATTAATAAAATGTGGTATATATATATATATATATATACCATGGAGTATTACTCAGCCATAAAATAATAGTGAAGTAATACCTTTTGCAGTAATCTGGATGAAACTAGAGACTATCCTTCTAAGTGAAGTATCACAAGAATGGAAAAACAAACAGCACACGTACTAACCATTAAATTCTTACTAATTGATCAACACTCATGTGCACATATGGTAGTAAAATTCAACAGAATTCAAACAGGTGGGAGGAGGGGATGGGTAAATTCAGTCCTAATGGTTACAATGCACACTATCTGGGTGATACATAGACTTATAACTTTGACTCAAACTGTAAAAAAGCAATTCATGTAACCAAAACGTTTGTACCCACATAATATTTTGCAATAAAAAATAAAAATAAATCATATAGAGTTAGCTAGTTTGAACAGGAAACAGTATCAATTTCTAAGACAAATGATCCAAATTATCAAAATATTCTCTCAATCAAATGTGAACCAAAATGGCACTTCTTTAGGTTCAAATTCCTAAATGGGGTTCTAGTTTACTCCTCCATTAGAACCACATGTCAGTAGACCTCCCATCAAATTAGGCGGTAGATATTTAAAATTTATTCAAAGGAATAAATAAAAAACATGACTTTCAATACTAACAACATAAATTTTATTCACAACTGTAAATTGCCAGATAGTTGTCTGCTCATTGAGTTAGTAATAAGGACATCTTATTGTGGCATCATTGATTTGGGGTTATACTAAGTGTAAAGGGAAAAATAATGATGTAACTAGGTAGTACAGTAAAAGCTCTAATTCTTTGTGGGCTTTTTTACTTTTTTTATAAAGACACCCTCATATCCTTGAATTTGTGTTTGCTTATGCGTTAAAATAATGTAATGATTCCATAAATGTCAACTGATAAACAAGGGACAAATGACTTCTCAGTCTCACTCATCTGGTTCTGAAACCTATAAAACTCTTTTAATATCACATAACTCTGGACCAATTGCCATCTTTACCGTGACTCTACTACTTAAGAGAGAGTCAACTACGGTTATATTACTAAGATATTATCCTTGATATGCTTACTTGATTGGTCGTGTTTTTGTCAGTGAATATGCCATGGAATAAATAAGAAATACATCATTTAATTATATAAATACCAGAGTTTCATAGTCTCACAGTTAGGATTTAAAGTAGAGTTCTTGATTCAACCAAGACAGCATATTTTTATAGTGTAAATGGGTATTCATCTTTACCTGTGTATTTGATCCAACTGTTCTACCTATCTGGAAATACTTTCCTTTTTCCCTTGGCCTATCCAAATCTTTTAAGTCTGGCCTCTTCCATGAAAACCTAAACATTCTAGTCAACATTGCTTTCTTTCACTTAGAGCCAGTGCTGCGAAATTAACACTTAATAGTCTCTAATTATTTAATAGATGCCAGTTTGATTTTTATGACTGAATCGTAACTTCTTTTGAGGACAGGATTCATGTCTTACATTTCTTTTTCATACAGAGTTGTGGAAGAATAAAGGTATCCAAAAATGTGCACTAATTGAGTGATTAGATTCAACAAATGTATCTCCTGACTATTATGCCTTTAGTATAAAGACACTATGTAAAGAACCTTTCTCAAATGAAAATTTCCCAAAAAGAAATCAAAACCATAGTCAGCTTCATGTAGAAGGGTAAACTATTAGTTATAATAAAATCTATGTACTCTCTGTGAAGTATCTGATCTCAATTTTTTCCATGATTTTAAGCTTCAAGATAGTTCTTGTTCTATTCCATTTTAGAGAGGGCAAGTATTTTAAAAGTTCTTTTTCATATTTCTATCACTAAAATGCTTCATATTCAATTAAAAATAATAATAAAACAGAACTTACCCCTGTAATACTTAACTACATGGTACTGTAAGGTCTTTTTTAGATATTTACAATAAAAATCCTCTCTCGTGTTGGGGAAAATATTATACATTTGTCTTAAAAACTATTCTAACAAGAAGAGTGCTCTAACTAATATATATTTAATAACTGTAATATCACAGGATCATCAGTCAAACAACTTGTAATTACACCATTCACAAAAATATTAGAGTCATAAAATCAGGAACAATTTTGCTAGCACCAAAATTGATTAATTTGTTATCATTACTAACCCAAAGACACCTAAGGCTCATAAGAGAATATTTTACACTGTTCATTTTGTTTGAAGATGATTCATGCTCAGTTACTGACTAATATCAAAAGTATCTAATGTTTAAACATAAAGACTCTTCTATTTGCATGAAACATGTCATTGTCATTCACTTAAGGAGAAAGATGATTTTAACAGACATTTTTGACTGTTCAAAATAAAGTAAGAATTTCTCTTCTCTTTTAAGCCATTTATCTATTGCAATTCCTTTCCTCCCCCGACATTTGTATATTTCTCACAATTGCAGAAATATAACTGGATATGAAGACAGCTCTATCTGTGAATTAAAGGAATAGCTCTAATTTAAAAAGTAATAATAAAACCTTACCAATATTAAAGATCTACTAAGTTCCAACTGTTTGCAAGGAACACTGTTGGTTCCAGGGGTCAAAAGTCACATAAGGAATAAAATGACTTGGTCCTAAAGAAGGTTATAAACTAATTGAAGAAATAAGGCACACATATAAAAAAAGTAAAAACAATTTATGTGGTAAGTAACGAAATTTGTTTACTAGGGGATGCTGCAGTGATTGTACCACTCTGAATGTTTGATATCAAATTTCTAGATGTCTCCTTGTCAGAAGTTTATAGGTTTCTAGTAAATATCAAAAAACATGTGATGTCTGAACATTAATGCACTTATACACCCGGTATGAGTCCTCTTTGTAATATAAAACTATTAACTAAATCTTCATCTTAATTGCACTGCATTCTACGAATTCCAATAGACCCCATTCTAGGTCTAAAGTATAGAAAATATGTTAAGCTTGAGTTTCTTTGATCAAGTTAACTTTAAAAGTATCCAAAGAGTTGTACTGGGGATGAGTATGGGAATTAGCTAAAAAAAAATGAAAGAAAAACTGATATGAAAGGGGAAAAGAACAGTAACAGAAAAAATACTACTGGTTTAAACAGAAGAAAGAGGAAACAGAACTAATATAATGGAGAAGATGCTTGTCAAATACACATGCATAATCTTTTTTCTCCTTCTCTCCAAAGTTGAATGACTGTTTATTAAAACCATAATTTATTAATATAATTTTCAAATATAGTTTCCAACATATTTTTTCTGCCCTGTTCATAAATACATTTTAAATGATGGGTTATCTGATGGCTGAAATAAAAAATAACAATCTTAATTCACACCAACCTGATGTATGTTCTTTAACAAGTGAAATAACCCCTCTTTTTCCTCTAATTTATAAATTTATGTCTCTCTAAACTTTGTACATTCCCTTAAGTTAGTGAAACTTCAGTTAGATAGATATGAAGTATTGGATAACCTCTTTTTACAAATAATTAATCTGACAACTCAGCTAGAAAAAAAAAACAAATAACCCCATTAAAGAGTCTTTTAATAGCCATGAACAGACATTTTTCAAAAGAAGATAGACAAATGGCCAATAAATAAAAAAATGTTTATCATCAGAGAAATGCAAATCAAAACCACAACGAGTTACTCTCTTACTCCAGTCAGAATGGCCACTATTCGAAAGTCAAAAAACAATAGATGTTGGTGCAGATGTCGTTAAAAGGCAATGCTTACTGGGGTGGGGAACCTGCAGCCTGAAGGCCACATGTGGCCTTCTAGGTCCTTAAGTGTGGTCTTTTAACTGAATCCAAATTTTACAGAACAAATCCCTTTATTAAAAGGGGTGCAGCAGAGAAAGATGAAGCTTTGCTTGCCTACTTTGGTGCTTAAAAAGGAACAATCTTGAAATCAGAACACTGCAGGTCCCCACTCCTATGTGGAAAACAGTATGCAGACTTCTCAAAGAACTAAAAGTACTAAAAGTAAATCTACCATTTCTATCCAGCAATCACACTACTGGGTATCTACTCAAAGGAAGAGGAGCCATTATATTAAAAAGATACCCATACTTGCATGTTTATCAGAACACAATTCATAATAGCAAATATATGAATTCAACCTAAGTGTCCATCAACCAATGAGTGGATAAAGAAAATGTGGTATATATATATCATGGAATACTACTCAGCCATTAAAAAAACAATGAAATAATGTCTTTTGCAGCAACTTCGTTGGAACTGAAGACCATTATCCTAAGTGAAGTAACTCGAGAATGGAAAATCAAATATCAGATGTTCTGACTTACAAGTGGGTGCTAAACTAGGGGTATGTATGTTCCTACAGAGTAGGATAATAGAAATTTGAGACTCAAAATTGGGGGGTTGAAAGGGGGGTGAGGGATGAAAAATTGCCTATTGGGTACAATGTACACAATTTGGGTGATGGGTACACTAAAAGCCCAGACTTCACCACTACACAATATATCCATGTAACAAAATTGCACTTGTACCCCCTAAATCTACTGAAATAATAAAAAAAGTTGATTTGAAAACAAAGATGAAATAGAAGATTATTCATTTCTATGTAGTCCGGATCATTGCCTGGTTCTGATTACATTTTGGCATAGGACCTGACTTAGAAACGGGTCAGTTATCAGAAACTGTTCTATGACTTAAAAAAAAAAATTAGTCAGTCGAACTCAGTTATCACTGACATTCACTATTTTGTTTTCAGACAACTTAGATACATAATCTTTTCTTAAATAAATTTTAAGTTTTTGACAAAAATGGAAATTGAGACATGTGTGGTCAAAGTGACTATCTTAATGAAAAATTCTATAAAAAGTCTGATAATTACCATTTGGATAAGTTGCTGTCATCTAGGACCAAGAGCATCCATGGGAATGGCTTCTTATAGTTACACATTTTTTTCATAAATTTTTATTTTGAATTTCTCTTTTAATTGAATGTCTCTTTTATTCTAGTTTTATGATAGATTAAATGATATGTATTTTCACATACCTTACCCAGTAACTATTTTAGAAAAGAATTATATACATAGAAATGTCAACTTTTAGTATACCTCAGCTAAAACTGACCAACAATGGTCTTTAAAACTGTGAAGTTCAAAGAGGATAAAAACATATGATAAACCTTCTAGACCAGGGCTATGCAACTCAAATAGGCAATTAGCCTGATATACCTTGCAGACTTTTGGCTGATACACTGATCTTGTCCTGTAGTCTTTCCTTCTGACTGAATAAGAGCAAAATAAAAGCCATTCTGAATCAGACATAGTCTACCTAGCTCAGTTTTCTGCTTCTTATATGTCAGTAGTGTAATGCTGAGCACATAGCAGGCAATCAATATTTGATTGAACTATTCTTGAAATAAGCAGGCTTGTCTGGCTTCTAAGGCACCAATCCCAAAAAACAGCCAGCTCTTCCATACAATGCATGCAAATTTAGTTCCTTTCTGAACCTCCATTTTCAGTCTATAAAACCTTTGAATACACAAAATAATACTCATTTTATCTTAAAATATCTATTTCTACTCTATGTCCCAGTAGTTCTACTTCCAGTGTATCTTAGAAAATTCCTGCAAATGTGCACAGTGAGACACACATGGAGGACTCCAAATGCCCTGTTCTTTCTAGTGCCCCCCAAATGAAAAATCTTATAATGACTTCAAAATCTCTTTCCTGGATTCTAATTTTACCATTAGTAAAGTGGTTCAAAAAGCTAGGGATGATATTGTTGCTTTGCTTTTACTGTGGTTATTCCTAAAACAAGAGTAGGCTGAAAGATATTTTTGTAGCTATTGCCATTGCTTGTCTGTTGGTTTAACATAAAGGCACTGTTAGATGATTCTAGAGCTAGATAAACGGTTCTTAACCAGAGGCAATTTTGTCCTCTACAGCAGTCCCCAACCTTTTTGGCACCAGGAACAGGTTTCAAGGAAGACAATTTTTCCACGGACTCGGACTCGGGGGTAGGGGGGCATGGCAAGCAATTGGGAGCACCTGTAAATACAGATAAAGCTTAGCAAGCTTGCCCGCCACTCACCTCCTGTTGCGCAGCTCAGTTCTTAACAGGCCATGGACCAGTACCAGTCCCTGGCCTGGGGATCAGGGGCCACAGCTCTACAGAATATTTAGTGATATCTGGAGACATTTTTGGTTGTCACATCTTGGGGAGGGAGATACTATTGGTATCTAGGGGGTAGAGGCAAGAGAGGCTGCTAAACGTCCCATGCTGCACAGGACAGCTGCCCAAAATAACCATGCAGCCCAAAATGCCTACAATGATGGCTGAGAAACCATGATATAGAGGTAATAATTGTAGACCACACTATAGATAATTTTGGAAAAAATAATATTCAAAAATCACAGAATGTGTGTACCAAATTATAGAGGACTTGAGAAATTTACAAAGCATGCTAGGCTCTGTTCTAACCAATTACCAGATAAAGTAATAAGAACCATGTGAATGACTTCGATAGAATTTCTATTTGAGACTTGAGAATCAATCCAGGATAAAGAGTGGTGAGAAAGTAATAGTAAATAAAAGCAGTATTTAGAATTAAATGTGTGGGTTCTATGGTCAGTAAAATGGGATACAGGAGTACAGGATAGTAGTCTTTAAAGAGAGCTATCTTTTTTTTTTTTTTACCTTGTCTTCACCTTCTGATAAAAGTCTCCTATTTCCACTTTTTCTTTCTTCAAGAGTTTTCTTCAAACAGCTCCTGGATAGTAAAATAATAGAGATAAGGAAAAGGTTTATCAAAAATTAGATTCTCTGAGCATTTAATGCCTACATTAAAGTATTTCTGAATCATACAACTCCCAAAACTAATTTGGAATCATCCCGAAGTGGGAAAGTGTCTCTAATAATAGAAAATGCTTTATTTTTTCTTACCCTATCACCCTTTAAGAATCAATCAACTCACCTAATAACAAAATAAAATTTCATTTTGATTATTCAAGTTTTGAAAAGGTTTCCCGACAAAGGGGAAATTTTTAAGATCTTGAGTGCTCTGTTAAAATCAAAGGTTTCTAGAGAAATGTTCTTTCTGACAGCTATATTTTATAATCAGTAAATGTCACTATTTATTATTAAAAGAAGGATGAAATATTATCACTTCCTGAAATGGTAAATATGTAGATGCACTTTTTCTGATTATCCAAGATTTTTTTTTTTTCATTTTATTCTATTCACTCGAGACCTACATTCCACTTCTCTCCTTGTGTTCATCTGGCACTTCCTAATTATAAAGTGGATATTTTTTCAGGTCACCTATGACAGCCACTCAAACCCATTCCTTTTGTCTTTAAACTTCTGTTCCCTACTCTATCTTCTATTTGCCTCAGCTAATGGAGATTTACCTCTTCTGTAGCTCTAATGTCTTTTACCCATCACTTGAAGAGTTCTAGGCTACTCTAATTTGCAAATCAAATCTAAAACAGAACTATGAAACCAACCGTGTGTTCTTTGTCTGCCCAGGGAAAAACGGTTTTCTATTATGAACAAAAAAGACCTTCAGTTTATACCTCTCTAGGATATCTAGGAAACTGAATCTATCTCTTCACATAGAAACGAGAAAGACTGCCAGCCAACTGAAATAATTCCTTATTTTACTCTTATACTAAATGGGCACCTGAGCAATAGAAAGCAAGCAATAGAAATGGTCTTATTTGTGATTCCTCCTTGTCAATCTTCTATACACATTCAGAAGTACTGAACTGAGAATCAAGGAGACCTTGATTACATACCTATTCCATTTGCTCAAAACTTGCTTACCAAATCAAATAATCTCTCTGAGCTTTGGGTTTTGTTGTTGTTTTTGTGTTTTTTAAATCTGTAAAAAGAAGACAAAAATGCCTGTCAAGGTAACCTCAGAAGATTACTCCAGGTATCAAATGAAATGATGTATACAAGACATTCTGTAAACTACTAAGTTCCATCCAAATTAAGCTATTTGATGTAATAAAGGATTAATGACTCTATATTAGAATATTCACTTCCATTATGCAAATAAAAGAAAAATATAGACTCCTGTTTGGGTCCCACTTCAAATTTACTCTATCAGAATCTATAGAGGTGAGGTCTAACCATCTGCATTTTAGAAAAAAACACCAAAGTCTGAGAAATACTACATTATGCTACACCATTCTCAGTTCTGGTGTACTCCTTTCTTTTCACTTCAATGGGAGTTTAACTGTCACATACCATTTAATTTTTTAATCAACTTAAAATAATTTGCTAAAACATGATAAAAATTTGTTGACACAAAATAATCAAAATTAAATATTAAAAATTTAGTGGGGCTGGGTGCAGTGGCACTTTGGGAGGCCGAGGCAGGAGGATCTCTGGAGCCCAGGAGTTCAAGATCACCCTGAGCAACACAGTGAGACCTTGTCTCTACAAAAAATAATAACAATAATAATTAGCTGGGTGTGGTTGCACACACCCATAGACCCACCTCTTTGGGAGGCTAAGGTGGGAGGATCACTTGAGCCAAAGAGTTTGAGATTGCAGTGAGCTAAGACTGCACCGCTGTGCTCTAGCCTGGGCTACCGAGTGAAACCGTGCCCCCCCCCAAAAAAAAAGAAAAGAAAATTAAGTGTCTTAGATATTTAATTGTTACCATTTAATTATAACTGTAACTGTTTTACAAGTGTAGTAAAAAATTTTGTTCTTTGAAACACACTGGATTGCAAAACGTTTAGGAAATTAAACATCATCAGTCATAAAAATAACTCAATTTCCTGGGGAATTTTTATAATTTTACCACATTAGCTTTGGTCATGTAAAATTTTAACACATTCAATAGTTGCTGAGCTAAGATATTGTATTGGTTCTTTACATCTCAATTATCCTATGACTGTTTTGTTTAGGTAAGACAGGGAAGGAGGTATTGCTAAATCTGGTAGGGGGGAAGAAACAAAGTCAAGGCCTAAGATAATCTGAAACAGTAAGAAATATGAATAAATATAACAAACAATAAATGAATGAATGATTGTACCTAGGATGAGAAAGTAAAAATATATTTTTAAAGATATTTGGTTTTTAAAAGTTAACCTTAATCATTACTATGATAAAATAAACATACCCAGATTTCATCCTAACATATTCAGGGGACTAAAATAAATTGTTTATATTAAGTGTTTAATCAGGATATGTGTTAAATTAACACTAATATATTCTTAGAGGCTGTGCTAACCTGGAAACAACCCAAATACCCATCATCGGGGGAACGGATAAATTATGATATATTCATACTGTGGAATACTCTAGAAGAGTGAAAATGAATGAACCATAGCTACACGCAGTAACATGGTTAAGGAACATAATGAGTTTCAAAAGCAAGCTACAGAAGAAAAGCAGTATGTGATTTCATTTACATACAGTTCAAAAACATACAATACTAAACAATATGTTGTTTAGAGATGTAAATACTATGGTAAAACTATAAAGAAAAACAGGAAAATTATACATAAATTCAAGACAGCAGCTGCCTCTAAAGAGGGAAGGAAAGGAATGGGATTAGAAAGGAGTACACAAGGAAATTTAAAGGAAATGGTAATGTTCTTTTTCTTAAAAGGGGGTGATAGGTCACAAGTGAGTATTTGCTGTATGGCTTTTATTTTGTACACATATTTTACAAATGTAAGTATTCGATATTTAATAACAACAACTATGATTATATATTGTCTTTCCTTTCTATATTTTGTCTATAATAAAAAATGTTTTATAATTTTAACAGGTTTCAATTTCTTGTTTTTAACAGCAGCAGTTATAATTCAATATACATGTACTTCAAATAGTATTATTACTGTGCCTAAGTTAAAAAAAATTCTAAACCAAGCTTTAAAAAAAATCACATACCCAGGAAAAAATATGAGGGCAACTTTTGGAGTCAAATTTAGTTCAGAACCCATTAAAATAAAAACTTCTTAGTCTTCTAAGTAGTTAGGATATGTATTCATTTTTTACTCAAAGATGGACATCAGCAAAAAAATACCCTAATGGAACAAGTATCTTCATATCTTAATTTTACTGACAAACTGATCCTATTCTCAAGATCTGTCTCCCAAGCAATTCCACAACATGCAAAAATATTTTAAAAACACTTTAAAAAAAGGCTTATTCTTATCGCTTACCTACATATAACTTTAAGAATTTAATCGTTATACAAAACATGGGAATGCTCAAGCTTTACCAGATTATTTTGGTCTATATGTGGATTTTTTTTTGAAAGAGATGTGTTAAAAAACATTAAGTGTTTAGGGAAGATCTTTTTAAAAAAATATTTTGTACATTTATAGCAAAAAAAAAAAAAGTTCTCCAACAGTGAAATACAATTGTTTATCTACTACGGAAACTGACAAAACGAGATAAAAATCTGCTAAGTTTTATCTGTTTCTATAAAGTGAGTATTGCTGCTCAAATATACAGTGAGATCAAAAATAAAAATAATCTTTATACATGGTTACCTATGGAAGTGGTTTCCAGATTGTACTTTCTGAAAACCTTGTATTTTGTTTGTTTTTCCAGCATGGAGGGTTTATAATTAGGTAACAGTCTGAAGTCTACCATCATTATCATTAACACAAAAGTAGCTTTTAGAACCATTTTTGTTTCAAAAGGAAACAACCCTAAAGATAAAAATAAGTTTAATTACATACATATTTTCCCCACATATTAAAATTTTAAAGATGGGAAAAATTTTAAAGCCATACTTCTGAAATTATTCAGTAAGAGTATATTTATGCTATTATTTTCCCAAAGTAAAATCTCTTAGTTCTTCCTTTGACTTTCCAAGATTTTTAAATTGAAATGCAGTGACAGCAACACCAAAGATGCTCTTTCTTTCCATAAATCCATGGTCAGTGTCTAATAAATTACCCTCCAATATTTTAATGTTACATATAAAAAGCCAGCCCCAGCTACTATCCCAGCCACTATTATTTCAATTAACCTCCTCGCCCATTATAGTATAGAGATTCAGTAATACTTTCCGTGTCTTACACCACCTATTGTAAAAAAACAATAACCCAGTTAGTACGAATATATATTTCTCGGCAACTTTACCTCTATGTCTAGCTTTACTTTTTGTCTTCCCCTTCTAGCCTAAAACTCTAAGGATCATGATCCTTTTTAAAACCTCAAGTGAACTTCACAACTCAAATTTACCAACCGCGCTAAACCCTTAGACCCTTATTTTATACGATTATAATTCTTTAAAAGTACTTTAAAAGCCCTATACCTTTTTCCTTCATCCGTTAAGACTTAAGCTCTGGGAACAGAGGTGAGGGGCCAGGGATAGTGTGAAATCTGAGGGAAGAAGTGCGGCGGAAGGTTAAGAAGAGTGCGGAGTACGACAAAAGAAAGCACTAGAAGGTTAGCTGTATGACGAAAACCGTTAGGCAGTGGGTTAGACTAGGTGCACGTTAAGGACCCAAAGGGGAGGGGCGTAACCTCTTGCCCTGTAGCCCCCCAACGCCCCCAAGCGACTCCAGCCCACTTGCGGCCGCCATTTTGGCGTTGTCCCAGCCCCTCCCTCGGGTGCGCCTGGCTCCGCCCCCCGCGAGCCCCGTGCAGAATCAGGAAGTGGGAGTGCAAAGCCACCAGCCAGGCGCTCGGGCTGTCCTGCACCAGCGCGGGACTCCGGGTCTACCGCTCTGCGCTACCGGTGCTGCTGCCCGGGACCGCAGACTTCCCAGAAAAGTCGTGGAACCATGTCGAATATAGAGAGTATCCTTTTCTGTCTCAAAAGCTGCTGCTAAAGCCTCGGGAACGGGGGGAGGACAGGCTGGGGCCCTGAAAGGCGCCTGGTGGTGACATTTTTTGGTCCAGTTGTGGAGGGGTGGGGGCACTGGCGCCAATTGGTAGGCTCCAGCAGCTTGGCTTTAGTTTTGTTGTTGTTGTTTTTTTTTTTTTTCCTGCTAGCGGCTGCCATCCTAAAAGTAGGGGAGGTGGGACTACTTTTGGAAGGGCCAAGGGAGTACATGTTTGAGAAGGTTATCGAGCGCGAACCCTCCCTCTTTGAGGGCTTCTCTCAAATGTCCTTTAGTGAATTTGTCCTCCTCTTTGAAATTGTTGGGAAATGGTGCGAGATTAGAGGCAAGGCGACAGGAATTTGCCAAAGGTTTGGGGCAGAGGTGTAGCTTTGGAATGCAGTGGGAGGACAAATAGCTTTTGTCTAACTGCACTTCTTGCTGTTTCTGGACAGATGAGGTAGAGTGCTTAATAGCAGCCCTCCAAACTAATATGATTGCTTGCTTGATAATCATTTGGTTTAACACATGAGGAATCTCATACAGTTCCTTAAAGCTATAAAATTCATCAGTTGCACCTGTGTTCCCACCTAAGACATGAGGTCGGGGTTTAGAACCAAGCTGTATGAATGCCTTAACTGGAGATAGATAAAATTGTTTTTCACAACTGAAATGTCACAGTAGTTCGTCCTTATTCCAGCGTTTGGTATTATAGAAAATAGAGTATCTTGGTATCTTGCCATTGAAGAAACTTGGCAAAATGATAAAATATGGGTAATACCTTTTGTTTGATAGCTCATGTTAAAAGCTCTTTGGGCTTCATTAGTTTGTAAGCCTGAAATATGGAAAGACATTTGGTGAAAGGATGAAATTATGTAAGCTATACTGAGAATATTGCTAAGATTATATCATGAGCAGGACTGGCCAATATTAACCAAGAATAAAATGTGAGCCCATGAGGAAGGGCACAGATATGTCATTTCGTGAACAGAGTAGATAACTAAAAGGCCCATTTCTTGTTGCAGTTTAAAGGCTAATGAAGGAAGTGTAGTTGTATTAGCATCCTAAAGGAAAGCACTGGACTATGACTCAGAAAATCAATTTCTAATCGTAGTTCCTTTTAAGAAACCTGTGAGTTAGGGCAAATTGGATAGTCTCTGTCATGCAAGGCTTACTCATCTGTAAAATGTACTAACTGACCTGCCAACCTTGTAAGTTGTGAAGATAAGAGGAAATGGAAATACTTACTAAATTATGGTTTTGAACATGCAGTTAAGTATGAGGAAAGAGATTATAAATTCTTATCTCTTTTGCCAGAACCTTTGGAAGGATTTGAGGTAAAAGTGTTTTTGTTTCCTACTCTAATCAAGTTATTTTTGCTCTGCCTAAGCGTACCCTATGTGATTTCCAATGACAAGATAACTGGTTACTAATTTTCTTTCACTGAAGGGTATGCCTGTCTATAATCAGAGTTAATGGTACTGTTAACAATAGTTGAGTACCTAACAAAATGAATTATTAACTTTCCTTCAGTCTATCAAAAGAAATGAGGAGGTTTAACTTAATTCATACCATCTGGCTCTGATTATTTCTCTTGGTTCATTTATGTAGAATTTCAGACTTTTTCCTTCGAGTGTAAAAGAGGAGAATGACATATGGACTCAGACCTGTCTTTCATAAACAACTTGAACTGAAACTTGAGTAACGCTTATTTGTCACCTTTATAAAATGCAAACATTTCGTTGTTATAAGATTGCGCTAACACAATTGAATTAGCGTGGTGATTTTGACTTCTGTCTTTGAAGTAATATTTACACAGGGTGTTTAGGAACTAGGGTTAGATTAACTGTAGGAATGAAACAATAGTAGAGAGATAATTAAGGGATACATCCCTGTTCCGTGCTTTTTTTTTTTTTCTTTGTGTTCTTACCTCTCTTCTGGTTAACTCATAACTCATTTTGTTATTGTTGGACTTAGCTCAAGCATGTTTCATTTACAGGAAGCTTTCCATTTTTCTAATCTCCTAACCTACCATCCCCGCCAACCTAAGAATCTGGGAGTACCATTTCCCACAAGTTTCTACGCTGTGCTCCTTTCCCCATCTGTTTTCCCCTCCATTTTAGCCTTTCCCCACTATCATAATCGTGTGTTTACTTACCTGTCTGTTCCATTAGACTGAGGTCCTGGAGGATGGAGTTCTTATTTTTCATCTTTGAATCTTCATTTCCTTGCACAGCACTGGGCCCATAGTAGACACAAAATGAATAAATGACCTTTTATTAAGAGTTAATTATTAACATATAGTTGATTCTCTACTGTGGACTAAGCAATGCTCCCAGGCTGTGGCTACACAGAGGGTATTAAGATTCATCCCCAACTTTGAGAAGCTTTTGATCTAGTGGATCCGTGACACACATAGGTGGGGATAAATAACAATACAAGGTAGCACATATTAACTGAGGTGAATGCTAGAACAGCAATTCTTGATACCATGTGTGGACTTAATAAACTCTTGGAATTATATGCAAAATATTATATGTTAATATGTGCATCTTCCTGGGGAGACTATAGCTGTCGTCTTTCTTCAAGGGATTCTAACCTGAAAAAAGTTAAAAACCAATGAAGTAGATAATAAGTACCATAGACATTGTTAGAGTACAGAGAGGGATGTTCCGGACTGGTATCATTGTCTCCTTTTATGGCCCCCTAGACAGCTGAGACTGTTACAGGCAAAGTTTGCCAGCTACTTTAAAAATATCTGTTAGCCATTATGAATCTTGTGAAGTTCTAAATCCTAAAGCAGAACTGATTACATATTAATCGCTGTGGCTTTGCTAGTGTCAACAAATGTGATGTATTTTGACCAAGATATTAATATTTCAGATTTACTTTTTAAATTTCCCTGCCAGTTCTGTATTTTATGGCCTGGCTAGTTAGTATAATGTTGTGTTTTACAAGAGTGTTGTATATAAGGATTATTTGTGGTTCATCATTTGATACCATTTGAGGGCCAATTCTAAGAAATTCCCTATGAAAGTTAACAAAGAGGGAAATAAGAGTTGAGCTGGATCCTCACTTATCCATCTCTAGCCTTCAGTTTTCACATCAGGAAAATGAGGAGGGTTGACAAATCATCTCTAAGGTTCCTTTCAATTCTTGGGACTTCACTGTGATTCTCTGATGCCAAACTCTACCTTTCCAAAATACACAAGGGATAATTAAGATGCTGGAAGCTGAAAAGGGGGAAAGTTGGATGCATAATTCCACTTCTCACCAAGTGCTCGAGGAAACAATATATGGGATTGGTACTGCTGCTTTGTTCTGGGAAAGCTGCTAGTGGAACATTTTTATTTCCTTCCTCTTACCTCGTCTTTTTCATCCTCTGTTTCTGTGTGCCCAGGGGATTGCATAATCCTGCTTTGGGCCCTGGGCATAAAATAACTTCTGCTGTTTAGATAACTTATTTTCACTTGGTGTTTTTCCACCCACTTCAGAGAGGCAGGCCAGGATGTGATGTTTCCATTATGAATTTCTGTGGTGAATTGAACGTAACAATTTTTATCCAGGAAGCAGATAGAATTCAATTCTAAAAGCAAGGCTTTTTTTCTATATACACCATGAATATGTTGAACCCTAATAATTCTTATTTATTTAAAATGTAAAGCAATAATATATTGAGACATAGCTGACTTCCATCCTTTGCCTGTCAGCAGTGTAATTGCAAATGAACAAAATTAGAATGTTTTAATGTTTTACAGAGATATTCGGACTTTTTTTGCAAATTAGTATAGGTGACTCAGCAAAGTCATGAGGAGGTAATTATAATAGTTCTCATTTACTAAACACCTACTGTATGCCCAACTTTGTCCTGGGGGTTTTATATACATTTCAAATCCTCAAAGAAACACTGGGTGACAGGTGGTATTATCTCCATTTTATAGAAGAGGAAATTAAAGCCAAGAAAAGCCACAGAGCTTGTAAGCATAAAGGATTTATCTGGGCCAGGCTCCAAAGACTCTTCTGTTCACTTTCTGCAGTGCCTCCAGGACTTTTACAGCACAATTAAGTTATGTTTGATGGAGTTCTAGGGGTTTTGCAGAGCTACTTTTTCTACATACTGATATTGCACTTGAGATTTTGCTTTAAAAGGAGTTGGAAAAAACATGAATCTACACACTCGATGGGAAAGCCTAGCCTAGATTCCCTTAAAGACAAGTCTGGTTCATAGATATTCCCTGTTAAAAGGTATACCTATATGATGTAATGTTTTAATTTTTTTTTAATTTCAGTAGATTTGGGGGATACAACAAGTGGTTTTTGGTTACATGGTTGAATTGTATAGTGGTGAAGTCTTGGCTTTTAGTGTACCTCTCACCCAAATAGTGTACATTGTACCCAATAGGTATTTTTTTTATCCCTCACCACCTGTTTTAAATTTTGATTTTGTAAAATTGAAAGGATGGGAATTGATACTTTCTCAAAATTTGAAATAATCAAAATGTTCAGATGATCGATTTCATTATTTATCAATCCCAAGGGCCAAGTGAGTTTTTTGCTTTTGCATGGATTTTGGCAGGAGGAAGGAAACCTATTGCCATTAGTGGAGATCTCTGAGACCAATTTTTCAGTCAGTGTTATTGTTTATATTAGCTGAAAAGCAAGCATAATGTTATGTGCTAAACCTCACAGGGGCTGGATAAATCCAGCCCAGGGAAGTGAGATACCTCTAGCTAAGAATCCTACTTACCAAGATTGGGTATTAAAAAGATAGTGACTGTGAATGAGAGAACTAGGTTACTGCTCTAACTCTGCCACTGGCTATATGAGCTCTCTGCTCTACCTGTCATTCTAAATCAAAACTTACTGACTTTGAATTGAATTAAAATTATAACATCTTTTATGATTTCTTAGACTTCAATGTATTAACAACAGACAGAGAAAAAGGACTGCAGGATGTAGATATACAAGTATAAGTGACAATTGACAGCCAGATATCAGAGAAGGAAACAGAAAACTATACATCAAAGAGCAGTTATTAACAGCTATCATATGGATCCTGAGTGATCAGAAAACTGTACCATTTTATAGATTACTCAAAGGAAGAATGTAAATCATCTTTAAAAGTTGTATCAAAAATTATTTTAAAGTAATTTAAATATTTAAAAAGTGAACCTGAACCTCAGCTTAAAAAAAAAAATGTCTCCTTATGTGGAATACTGCAGTAATTGGGAATGCTGGTTAAATAAGGTATTAAAACTGTAGCAGTAGCAGCAATAGGAATAGTAATCAATTTGGGTGATAGGGAAAATTACTTTTGAAATACACAATTTCATTTTGTAGCAAAGGATGACTAAAGCATCACTGTCAGATATATGTGTCTGTGTAGCCCAGGAAAGGTGTAACACCAGTGTTTTTCTGATGATCGATCTTTTGTGTTAAGCCAGAGATCAAAACATGCCTAAGGTCTAAAACCTTGCCTCTAACTCTTGGATACTTTCTAGAACGAGGGTATGAGATTCTTAGATTCAGGTGTCTGCTATTCAAATAATCATCCTCTATGTGTACTGTAGTAAGTGGATATCCTCTATATCGAAATGGGGAAAATGGATTGCTGATGTGGAAAATAATGGCATCAATTCATCTACTAAATTGAGCTATGAACAAGAGTTGAAATACTATGCAATATTTTAGATATTTTAGTTGCCTATAAATACCTGGAGTGTTTTTAATTTGGAGAAATAACAGTGATAGAATAATCACCTTCACTGACTTACCAGATTTAGTTTGGCAAAATCCTTGCTATTAAGATAGCCTTTGGTTTTTTTTGCCCACTGAAAAGGATAATGGCTGAAATATTTTATTTTTTATGGACTGAAAGTTTAGAAATGTTGAACAGTAGTATTTATTAACTTATGTAGAATGATTATGATGCAAAAATCCCTAAAGGAGGTCTTAATCCCAGGCTATAGCACCTTGTTCTTCAGAGATGTTGGTCTCCCCCACAGTTCCCTGACTCTGCGCCTTTACATACACTGTTCCTCTTTCTAGTGTACCCTTTTTCCTTCCCTACCTGCTATACCTTCCTCCTAACCAGCTTTCGTACTTGGAGACTGAGCTTAATTATCACTTCTTGGCAGAAACTTCTGAATCACTAGTCAACGATAGGTAGTCCTCTGTGGGTTCATGTGCTTATACATATTTATACTTACACTGTACTAAAACTGTTGGTAATCATGTCTCTTATAGTGTAAGTTTGAGGTCAGGTAATTTATCCCCTTATTAATTTCTGAATATATAGAACTATTTGGAATAGGAGTCTGGTAAAAATTTGTACACTCTTACTGTGTATCTAGCTTCCTGGTATTTAATATTTCTTAAATTGAAAAGATCTTGTCTGATGTGTGTGTTTATTTTCTGCTTTTATGGTACTGAATTGTTACTCTGAATTTATTAAAACAAGTATAATAATAGGGCTGTAGTTAGAGCTGTTAGTAATTATGATTTAATGAAGATTTCCATACTTCGTTGTACTAATCTTTGTTGCATTGTATGAAGTACTTTTTGTATTTCAGGTATTCCTCTTGGCACCTAAAAGTAAGTTACTTTTTAAATTCTCTAAGCTACTTTAAAATTCATTTTATAAGTACTCAAGAGTATAAAGTTTTAGACTGCTTTACCAAGTCACATATCCTTTCAAAGAGAAAATAGTACTGACATGAACTTAGAAATAATTTGATTATTCAGGAAACTGTTTATATAAGGCTCCTTTTCAAAAACAAACATGAAAAAATTGCCTTATTCTTCACTCTTACTTCCATACTGTTAAGATATGTGCATATTAAACAAAACCACTCTTCATATAATGAGTGAGAAAATAACCATATGGAGGGAAACAGGTTTTGATTTGAGTTGCCATTTGTTATAATATGCAAATCAGAATTCAGACTTATTAGAATTTTAGAAAGGCAATAAGGCACATATGCCATGTATTGCATTATACCTCTAATGTTGCCTGGGGCAGCACCCCATAATCAAACATGTGAACATTAGTGGGGTAAATTAGAGATTATACATAATTTCTTGTTTAGATCAGGTTTTGTCATCAAATTTGTTCAAGTCTGGTCATGTTTTCTTACCAAATGTTACGTATAACTTTTAGTTTTCAGAACTTTTTGAATTTTGAAATTGTAGGTAAGAGATCATGAATCTATATTTGATTTTTATATATGTGTGCCTCTGTTTGTATGAGTATAATAGCTGAAGCATTTCAGTATTTCAGTTTTCATGTGGAAGAGAATGCTAACTCAGTGGTTTCTAAACCTAGATGTGCATGAAAATCACCTGATGAGCTTTTAAAAACCACACATCTCCAGCATCCATGCCATATCTACCAAATTGAAAATTCCAGGGATTGGGCCCAGAATTCTGTATTTTTTAAAGTTTTATTGGTAATTGTGATACAGCTTGTCTGCGATGAGGTTTCATGATCAATTTAAAATGGGGAAAAAAAATATAAAGTATTCCGTAAACCTAAATGTATTTAGTTTTAAGAGCTCTTCTTTACTCTGAGACTTCCCTACATTTTTGTTGTTGATACATTCTTTTAATTATACTGAAATAAAAATGTTGGAGAACCTCTATGACATTGGTTTTCTAACTGTTATACCAGAAGAGCCCTTTTATTCTGAATGAAATCTTATGCGTAATTCTAATATGTAACACAAACAGCATTCTATCAGTATTTAATATAAACTTATAAGTTTAAATGTAAAACTGAGTCCTCTTGCCCAGCATCAGTGGTGCTTTTTTCCTCACAATTCATATACCGTTGCAAAAATACTTTTCTCCTATTCGTTTACTTAAAGTCATTGAGTACTTGTGTTAAACATTGTACTAAGCTGATTATACAATGATGATTGGGACTAATCCTTATTCCCAGGGTGTCCATGGTCTAGGTGAATTATCAGACATGTAAACAGACATACAATGAAGTACAGAAAAGTATATAACATGATATATAAAGTAACAGAATGTCAGAGTAAGTAGCTGCTGTCACTGTAAACTGCAAATTAGTCTTTCTAACAGAGTATACTTAAAGTTTAGGAATAATGTATGAAAACAGAGAGCCTTGGAAAGCCGCTATTTTATTTATTTTTTTTTATTTTAATTTATTATTTATTTATTTTTTACATTACCCTTGCCCCCGCCCACCAGAGTCTGAGCTTCCAGCGTGTCCATCCCCCAGATGGTTCACGTCGCACTCATTATGTTTGCATATACCCATCCTCTCCTCCCCCCTCCCATCTGCCCGATAAATGTTATTCTTATATGTGCACTTAGGTGTTGATCAGTGAAACCAATTTGATGGTGAATACATGTGGTGCTTATTTTGGAAAGCAGCTATTTTATATTAAATTTGTATCAAGCACAAACACATTCAAGTTATAATATTGTTACACATTCCCGAAAGTTTTGTCCGTATACTTATACAGACTGTCCCCAACTCAGGATGATTAGACTTTCAATTTTTCGACATTACGGTACTGTGAAAGCAATATGCATTCGGTAGAAACCATACTTCAAGTATGTATACAACCATTGTTCTTCACTTTCAGTACAGTATACAATAAATTACATGCGATATTCATCACTTTATTATAAAATAGACTTTCTGTAGATGATTTTGCCTAACTATCGGCTAATATAAGTGATTTGAGCACATTTTAGGTAGGCTATGCTAAGCTATGATATTTGGTAGGTTAGGTGTTCAGTGCATTTCAGCTTATGATATTTTCAACTCATAATAGGTTTGTCTGCTTCTCATTTTCAAACAACGCTCTTTTTAAAAAATATACAATCTCGTGGAACAAGGACTGTAAACTCCTAGCCTTTTATTCACAATCATGTAACTTTAATCCTTATCCCACACAAAGTTCAAAAAAAGAATAAAACAAACACCAGTTACCTAACCACTGGGTTTAAGAAATAAACATTACCAACTCATCTCCTTTTCCCCACCAAAGGTATCACTATCTAAAAGTTGATGTTTATGAATTTTTTATATTTTACCACATGCATGTACATTCTCAAGATATAGCTATATATTGCGTATTTTCAAATTTTATATGTGTGGTGTCATATTGCTATTTTCTTTTAATTGAAGATGATGTTTGGGATTCATTCATGATGGAATTTTCATTTTTCATTTCTATGTAGTTTTCTATTGTAGAAATATAGTACAATTAATTTATCCATTCTCTTAGTGATGGACATTTAGATTGTTTCCATTTTGTTCATTCATTACAACAGTACTGGTATCATTTTTATACATGTTTCTTATGTAGACTGAGAATAGTTTCTTGGGTTCATACCTAGGAATGGGAATACTGGATTGGAGAATATGTATACTTTCAGTTTTCTATGTAGACATTTATATTATCTGAAAATAATGATAGTTTGATGATTTTTATTATAATTCATATACCTTTTATTTTTCTTTTTTTATCATGCTTGCTAGGACTAAAGAACAATGCTTTAATGAAACAAAAGAGTTACAGCTGGATCATTTTCTTGTTACTGATTTTTAAAGGAATTCTAACTATTCACTATTAAGGATGTCTGCTGTGGAGGTTTGGTACATACACTTTTTTGAGGGTAAGGGAATTTTCTTTCATTCCTAGTTTGCTAAGAGTTTGGTAATGAACCATTCATCTGAATGATTGTATTAATCCATGCAATGTTGAATTTTATTTAATATTTTTTCTTCATATATTGAGATTATCATTTGTTTTTTTTTCTTTAATCTCTTAATGTGGTTAAAATCCGTGGATAGCTTCTTAATGTTAAACCATTTTTGCATTCCTATGATAAAACCATCGTGATTATGAAGTATTTTTAATACATTGCATGATTGCTAATACTGTGTTTAGTATTTTTGCATCTCTGTTCATAAGTGAGTGTACTTTGTAATTATCCATTTACATACACTATCCTTTTATGGTTTGTGTATGGAAGTTGAGAAGTGTTCCTTCTTTTTTATGTTCTTTGGAAAAGTTTGTGTAAGATAGGAATTATCTTTTTTTTAAATAATTGGTATAATACACCAGCAAAGCCATCTGGGCCTTTGCCTGTTGATATTTTATTTACTTATATAGATGTTAAAATGTTGTAAAACATTGAATCAGGAATTTGTAAGTATTCATATTTTTTTATTTTTGAGTTTGTTTCAGTAATTGTTTTAGGATTGTCCATTTTGTCTAAGACTTCCAGCGTATTGCCATAATGTTCATGATTTATTATTTTAAAACATCTCTTCTGTATCTGCAGTTATTACTTTTTTTAAAATTTCAACACTGTGCTTTCTCTTTTTCCTTAAACAGTTTCTACAAAGGTGTGTTAAGGTTATTAGTCTTTACAGAGAAATGAATTTTGGACCTTTTAATTCTTCATATTGTATCTTTCTTTTCCATTATTTTTTTCCTCTTAATTCTTTTCCTTCTTTCTGCCTTTATGGGGGTTTATTCTATCTTCTTGCTGACTTTGTCAGATGAATGCTTACCATATTAATTTTCAGCCTTTCTCTCTAAATCGAGGCTTTTAAGGCTAGAAAATTCCATCTGAGTATGGCATTAGCTACATTTCACAAGCCACAGTCCACTCATTTCATTGTCACTCAGTCGTAAGTAAAAAATTTTTTTCACTATAATTTTTTCTTTAACACATATATAGATATAGTTTTTTTAATTTCTAAATATTTATTTTAATAAGGCTTTTATCTCACAACAATTTTAGATTCTTACAGGAAAATTGTGAAGAAAATTCACATAATAATTAATTATTGAGTTAGGTTAGACAGCAGGTTTGCCTGATATCTCTTCTTTCAGACTTGCTTTATTGCCCAGTGCGTGATGAGTTTTCATATATCTCACATACTTAAAGAAGATGTGTATTCTCAAATTATTAAAGCAGAATTGGCTATAATTCTATGTATAATTATTAAATTAAGCTTCTTAATAGGGTCATTTATAACTTACGTCTCTTTAGTTCTGTCAGTTAACTGAAAGTTGATTAGTATCTCCAAAGATTTATCAGTTTCTCTTTCAGTTTAATATATGCATACACAAGACATTGTGAAGCTATGCTAGAAGTACATGAAAATTTATAATCAATTCATCAACTTCTGAATTTACTTTTTTAATTTTATAGTGTCCCCTCTTTTTTTAAATTCCTAATACTGCTTTTATGTAGTCTGTTTTGGCTGATACTAATAAAGGTATACCAAGTTATTTTAGGATAGTATTCATCTACTATAACCTTTTATTTTTACATCTAACCTTTCTATATCTTTGTTTTAAAGTCTGTCTAAAGCACATAGGTGTAATTTGTTTGATTATTTTCTTAATCCTGACATTTTGGGAATGTTTTTATCCTTTTATTATATGATTTTGATATGTTTTCTTTGTGATTCACTTCTCTTTTGCTGCCTTCTTTTGGATTTATTAAGTGGTTCAGTCTATTTTTTTTCTCTACTATTTTGGAAGTTACACATTACTTTACCAAGCATCTCCTAATGTTAGTGTCTTACAGAACCATAGTATGATTATCAACAAAAGAAGTCAACATTGCTACAATGTTAATAACTAAACCACAGATCTTACTTGGATTTCATCAGTATTTCTGCTGACTTCCTTTTTCTATTCAGGATCCAATCCAAGATCTCACATGGCATTTAGTTACCATGTCTCCTTAGTGTCCTCCACTCTGTGACAATTCCTCAGTTTTTCCTTGCTCTTCATAAATTTGACACTTTGAAGAGTATGCTGTTCAGTTATATCAAATGTCTCTCAGTTCAGGATTGTCTGATGTTTTCTCTTGAGTAGATTGAAGTTATGTTTTCAGCAACAGTATGATAGAAGTGATGCTGTACCTTTCTCAGTTCATCATTTTGGAAAGTGTATGACGTTGAAATGTCATAACTGTTGATGGTAACTTTGGTTAAGGTGGTATCTGCCAGGTTTTGCTACTGAAAAGTTATTTTTCCCTTTATAATTAATGTCTTCTATTAATTTGATTCTTTAATAGAACACAAGTATGGAAGAGATACAAGTTATTTTCTCAAAGTTTGTGACTAGTTTGTTTAAATAACCATAATATTATCTGATAAGTTTTATATATTTTTTGTTTTTTGTTTGAGACAGAGTCTCACTCTGTTGCCCGGGCTAGAGTGCCATGGCGTCAGCCTAGCTCACAGCAACCTCAAACTCTTGGGCTGAAGCAATCCTACTGTCTCAGACTCCTGAGCAGCTGGGACTACAGGCCTGCGCCACCATGCCCGGCTAATTTTTTCTATATATTTTTAGTTGTCCAGACAATTTCCGTCTATTTTTTTTAGTAGAGACGGGGTCTCGCTCTTGCTCAGGCTGGTCTTGAACTCCTGAGCTCAAACGATCTGCCCGCCTCGGCCTCCCAGCGTGCTAGGATTACAGGCATGAGCCACCACGCCCGACCAAGTTTTATAATTTTGATATCTTGTTTGCAGGTAGTTATGTTGGAGAAATCACATTTTGAATAGCCTTAACCTATATTTTCAGAACACTTATTTAACTTGAAATTTGCTGCAAAAGAACTTAATAGGAATGCCAAGAAATGTGATAAAGAAGAAAAGGCTGAAAAAGCCAAGATTAAAACGGTAAGGCAGTTTTAATACGTTTACTTTTTTTAACTCATGAAATGAGTGCAATTAATCATGGAAGAGTGGTTAATTATATACAATTTATTTTACACTGAAGAAGGATTAGTTATTGGCTTTGGCATTCTAAACTAAGTAGCTATTTAAATAAATTATCCTACATAGTTAATAATGGCTGTGTATATTACTGTGTAAACATTTATTACTATTTATTTGTGCAAGTATGGACCATAAGACTGAGTACAACTATTGTGTTACTATACTATTCTTTGGTTTATAGCTAAAACCACTCTTACTATGCAGTATAAAGCCCATTTGTAAGAAAATATTTGACATTTTTTGGCTGGTTTTAATTTCTACATTTTCTTAAGTTTTATATCTAAACATTACATAGCATTCATGTATATTGTGGGTTGCTTATTTGTTAGGACAATTCACAGAACACAGTATATAGTTGTACTCATGGCTGTGATTTATTACAGTAAAAAGATACAGAGCAGAATCAACAAAGGGAAAGGGTGCATGTGTTGAATTCTAGAGCCAGGGTCCCCAACCTACGGTGGGTTGTATAATTATTTCATTATATATTACAATGTAATAATAATAGAAATAAAGTGTACAATAAATGTAATGTGCTTGAATCATTCCAGAACCACACCCCCACCCCGTCCGTGGAAAAATTGTCTTCTGTGAAAATGGTCCCTGATGCCAAAAAGATTGGAGACCCCTGTTGTAGAGGATCCAGGCTCGGGCTTCCAAGAGTCTTCTCCCAGTGGAGTCATACAAGACTAGTTTAATTTCTCCAGCTAGTTATGACCACACAGGTGAAACTTCTCCGGGCCTAGTAGTCCTGGGTTTTATCAGTAGTCAGTGATGTCATGTAGGCACTTTCTGCCTAGCCAATACCAAAATTCCAGATCCCCAGAAAGAAATCAGGTGTTTGGTGTAAATCACCATCGTTTGTTTGTATAAACAGTTAAGGTTCAGTGAGCCACTCTTATCAGTTCTGGGAACCCTCTCCAAAACTTAGTGCCTAGATGCCAGCCAAGTGCTGGCTTTCAAGTACGTCTTTCTAGGTATAGGAGTCTCAGGCCTGATATGGTAATTATTTTCTGTACATATGTATTTATAGATTTTATTTTTAATATTTTATTACCTTAGATATTCGAATATATGGTAATAGCATATATCCAATCCATGAATTGAGTCACTTTGAGTACTTTGTCTATACTCTTAATTTAGAAAACTTTGCAAGAAGAAAACTTTTAATGAAGGAGATGGAAATACTTAGGCTGAGTGTAGAGAAAAGTAAACTTAAAGATGATGTATTAGGATTATCCTTTTCTGCAAACATATGCCCAACTATTGCAAGGAAAAAGAACCTCCCCCCCAAAATTTTTGGCCTAATATTATTTTTATATACTGAGGAGTTTAGAAATAATCAAAAAATGGTTTTTGAGATTTCAGATCTTAGGCAAACACAGCAGTATTAAAACATGCAAATTTGTTCACCGTATACGATCCTAATTAATATTTTTTTATGAAAACAGTTGACTGACAAGGTGTAGTGCTTCCTTATTGTGTGTGTCTAGTGCATTGTGATTCTACTCTTCCTGATACATATTTCTTCACAATTTACTTTCATGTTCCTCCCCTTTCTACTTCCTCCGATTCTGTTTACTCCTGGTCCTCCTTTAAATGTTTATTTTTCCAATCTTTTCCAGCTCTTGGCCTACAGCAACCACTTTTTATTGAAACATTTTAAAATCAATTTCCATTGAAATTTACTCACAAAGGGCTTTATTTTAAAATGTGCAAATCCATATGCCAGAATGATTTGTGTGGATTGAAAATAGAAACTCTTAAAAATAAAACTATGTACATACTAGTAGAGAAAATGAATAGCGGTGGTTTTCATAATCTTCAAGTGGGGGCTGCAAACCCCAGAAGCCAACAAAGGAAGATGGGTAAATTTAACTGTTGTGGAAAAATTCTGTATGTCTAAAAATTCTATTAAAAAGTCAAAAGAAACCTGGGAAAATAACATTTGCAGCAATATGAAAGCATATCTAAAGCATATATAAAGCATAGATCTGAAATTTTGGTGTGTCCTAGGCAGAAGGTGCCTATGTGATGTGACTGACTACTGATAAAAACCCTGGATTCCTAGGCCCAGGAGAACTTTCACATATGTTGTCATAACTAGCTGGAGAAATTAAGAGTTCCTAAAACAATTAATAAAAAATTAAGTTATTAAAAATTAGGTAAAGCATATAAAGTAAAAAGTTTTAAACACAAAAAGCTCAGCCTCACTCATTCTTTAAATGCATTACTTTTAAAATGTAAATTTAACATTTCTTAGGTTTAGAAAGATCAAAAACTTTGATAATGTGCTTCAGGACATTGGTCTGGGCAAATATTTTTTGTGTAAGACCTCAAAAACACAGGCAACAAAAGCAAAAATAGAAAAATGGGATTATAGCAAGCTAAAATGCTTCTGCATAGCAAGGAAACAATCAACAGAGAGAAGAGACAACCTACAGAATAGGAGAAAATATTTGCAAGCTATAATATCTGACAAAGGATCAATAAACAGAATATATAAGAAACTCAACTCTACACCCAAAAAGCAAACAAATAATCTTACTCAAAAATGGGCAAAAGATCTGAGTAGACATTTTTCAAAAGCAGACATACAGATGGCCAACAGATATATGAAAAAATGCTGAACATTACTAATCATCAGGGAAATGCAAATCAAAACCACAATGAGATGTCATCTCAGTCCAGTTAAGATGACTGTTATCAAAAAGAAAATAACAGATGCTAGTAAGTATGTAGAGAAAGGGAAATGCTTATATGCTGTTGGTGGGAAAACAAATTAGTATAGCCACTATGGAAAACAGTATGGAGATTCCTCAAAAAACTAAAACAAGAAATGCTATATGATTCAGCAATCCTGGTGCTAGATACATATCCAAAAGAAAGGAAATCAGTATATCAGATAGCTGCACTCCCATTTTTGTTGCAGCACTATTAACAGTAGCCAAGATATGGAATCAACCCAAGTGTTCATCAGTGGATGAACAGATAAAGAGAATGTGTATGTATACACAGTGGAATAATATTCAGCCATAAAAAATGAAATCCTGTCCTTTGCAGCAACATGGATGGGACTGAAGGATGTTAAGTGAAATATCAAGAAAACAAATATCACATGTTCTCACTCATTTGGGAGCAAAAAAACATTGACCTCATGGAGGTGGAGAGTAGAATGGTGACTACCAGAGGCTGGGAAGGATAGGAGAGAGAAAGGCATGAAGAGAGGTTGGTTAATGGGTGCAAAAGTACAATTAGATAGAAAGAATGAGTTTTAGTGTTCCATAGCACAGTAAGATGATTATAGTTAATAATTTATTGTATATTTCAAAATAGGTAGAAGAGAAACTTTGAAATGTTCCCAGCTTAAGGCTGGGGGCGGTGGCTCATGCCTGTAATCCTAACACTGGGAGGCCGAGGTGAGCGGATCGTTTGAGCTCAGGAGTTCAAGACCAGCCTGAGCAAGAGCAAGACCCTGTCTCTATAAAAATAAAAGTTCCAAGCTTAAAGAAATGGTAATTGTTTGAGGTGATGGATGTCCCAGTTATCCTGATTTGATCATTACACATTATATGTGTGTATCAAAATATCACATATACCCCATAATATATAGAACTATTATCTATCGGTTTTAAAAAGTAGTGCCTTAAGTTCCCTATTAAACACCTATCTTCCTGTTATGGTCTGAATGTCTGTGCCCCCACCTTAAATTCATATGTTGAACCCTAAACACCAGTGTGATGTTAGGAGATGGGGCTGTTGGGAGGTGATTAGGTTATGAATGGGATTACTGCCCTTATAAAAGAGGCCTCAGAGAGTTGCCTTGCCTCTTCAAGCATGTGAGGACACAGAAGCTGTATGTATCAGAAAGTGGGCCCTCACCATACTCTACATCTGCCAGCACCTTCATCTTAGATTTTCCAACTTCCAGAGCTGTAGGATATAAATTTCTTTTGTTTATAAGCCACTCAGTTTATGGTATTTTGTTACAGAAGTTCAAAAATAACCCTAAAACTCCTCATTGCTCAGGAAATTATAATTTGAGAAAATTGAGGCATCGGAATTGCCTCACCTTTCTACTGATCCTTCTCTAAAACCTGCTTGCCCTTTGCCATACCTCCACAACAAAACGCTATCCTTACACGTTTGTTTTTTTCTCTCTTGTTCCAAAAGTTCATCTGTTCTTCTGTTTGCCCTCCCTCTACCTGAGCTCTTGACCTCATCACTTCCTTCTTCCCCAGGACCTTTATGAATCATCCCCTATACACTCTCTTATGTCTTCCACCTCCCCATTTTTTCTGACTCCCTTCTTTTGGCTAGAAATATGTTTTCAGGTTTCTTCACTCCTAAAAGGCCTTTACTTTGACTCCTGGTATCTTTCTAGTTTTCGTATACTGTCTCTTTTCCCTGAAACTCCTTCACAGAGTAGTCCACACTTAATTATTTTTATTTCCTTTCCTCTCATTAACTTCTCAGACCAAACCCATGCTGCTGTCCCTATGTCCTTGAAACTGTTCTTAAAGTCACAGTGGCCTCCAAATGTCACTTAGCCAAATACTTTGTCAGGTTTGCCATATCCAGAGGCTAGTTTTCAATGTTTTCTTCTGCTATATTTGATACCATTGATTTTCCTCTCCTTGAAACTATGTACTTGGCTTCTTTTATACTGCATGCTTCAGCTCCCCCACTACTTTCCGACTATCCATTCTCAATCTCCTTCACAGGTTTTTCTTCCTGTTTGCATCATAAAGATTTTTATCCCTCTGGCTTCCATCTTTGCCCTGCTTCTCTTTCCTTCTGTACTTTCCTTTCTACTCTCCTGTGATCAATTACTGTGTTCTGATGATTCCCAAATCTGTTTTCGCTCTTGAATATCAGACTTGAATATTCAGTTACATGCTGGGAAGATCCATTGTGGAAATTACACAGTTAGCTTAACAAGTCCACGATGATATTTATCATTATCCTCCCGCTCCGTGAAACCTAATTTGTGTCCAGTCTCAATTGCCCAGTGCTCTGGTTTGGATATGGTTTGTCTCCACCAAAACCCACATTGAAATTTAATTGCCAATGTAATGGTGTTAGGAGGTAGTGCCATTAAGATGTGATTAGGTTGTTAACATTGATTAATGTCTTTCTCGAGAGAGACTGGGTTAGTTCTCATAGGAATGGATTAGTTCCCACAAGAGAAGAGTCATAAAGTGAGGTTGCCTCTTTTCATGTGCCTGCTTCCCCTGCCACTTTCCTGCCATGTTGTAATGCAGCACATGGCCCTCACCAGAAGCCAAGCAGCTGCTGGCACTATGCTCTCGGACTTTTCATCCACTAGAATTGTGAGCCAGATAAACCTCTTTTCTTTATAAATTACCCAGCCTTAGGTATTCTTTTATAGTGACACTAAATGGACTAAGACAGCCAATGAGGAAATAAAGCAGAGGGAACAACAAAGATACAAAAGTGTGAGAACATAGCATGTTGGGGAACTTCAAATTGTTCAGTATTGCAGGGAGACAAGACTAGATAGGTAGGCAGGTTATGAAGGATCTGTGTGTCACGAAAAAGTTTTGATTGCATCCTGAAGATGATGAGAAACCAGTGGGGGGAAAATATGATCAGGGAAATTACATAGAGAAAATACTTGTTAGATAGACCATTTTGGCAAGAACAGGTTATAAGAGAAGTGAGCAAACTACAGCCCACTGCTCAAATTTAGCTGGCCTTCTATTTTATAAATAAAGTTTTACTGGGACATGCTACATTCATTCATTTACATAATATCTGCGGTTTCTTTTTTTCTGTAATAGCAGAGTTGAGCAGTTGCTACAGAGACTGGCCTACAAAATCTAAAATAATTACAATCTGATCCTTTACAAAAAAAAAAGGTGTGCAGACCCCAGGGTTATAGGACTCTGCAACTAAAGACTGGTTTACTGGCTAGAAGGTTTTGTATAGTTCAGGAAAAAAAAAACAGTGAGTTGCTTCTTAGGGCAGTATTGGTGAGAATGGAGAGAAAGTGACGAATTTAAAAGCCGTTGAGGTGGTAGAATCTGAATTCGGTGACTCAGTGTGGAGGGTGAAAAGAGGGAGTATTCAGGGATGATTTTCTGATTTCTGGCTTGGGCAGCCAATCAGTTGGACGGAGGTAGCTTTCCCAGAAATTGGAAAATACAAAAATGTGACCTATCAGGTTGGTGAGGAATGGGGGGAATGTTGAGCTTTTGATATTCTAAGTGAGAGCTTCCTATCCTGATGAAGTGGTCTAATAGGAAATTGGATCTTTGGTTCTGGTGATCAGGAGATAGAGTTAGTATGAAGATAACAGATTTGAGAGGGCTGAGTGATTAGTTATAATCATGGGTATAAATAGAATTGGTCAGGGAGATAGGAGGGTAAGGAGTAAGAACCACAACAGGTTGAGGAATCCTATTGGGGAAATATCAACATTTAATGGGATGGGAAAAGGGAGGTAGAGGAAGAACTACGAGCAAAGAGCAAAAGGGAACAACTGGAGAAATAGAAGGAGGATGTCTTAGTCTGTTTTATATACGATAAAGGAATGTCTGAGGCTGGATAATTTATAAAGAAAAGAGTTTTATTTGGCTTACGGTTTTGCAGGCTGTACAAGAAGCATGGCAACATCTGAGGAGGGCCTCAGGAAACCTCCACTTGTGACAGAAGGTGAAAGGAGAATAGGCGTGTCACATGGCAAGAGAAGGAGCAAGAAACAGGAGGGAGGTGCTGCACTCTTTAAACAACCAGCTCTCATGTGAACTAATAGAGAACTTGCTCATTACCATGGGAGGGCACCAAGTTATTCATGAGGGATCCACCCATATGACCCAAACACCTCCCACTCAGCCCAACCTCCAACATTGGAGATCAAATTTCAACATGCTGTCTGGAGGGGACAAACATCCAAACTATATCAGGGAGAACTACGAGCGAAAGAGGTATATTGGAAGTCTAGGGATGAGAGAGACTCAGAGAATGGTTGGCATGGCAAAATCCAGCAAGTAAGAAGATTAAAAATTTTCTGTTGGATGTGGCCAGCAGAGTGACAGTGATGAACTTAGCAAGAACAATTTCTGTGGAGTTGTGGAGGCAAAGTCCAGGTTACAGGAAGTTGAGGTATAAATGATAGGAAAGAATGGGAAGATAGATATCCTCATCACCCTTATTTCTTCCTCATGCTCACATATCTAGCTATCATTTTGTCATCTTTACTTGGGTATTTTAATAGGCATCTCAACCCTAATATTTTACAAAACTAGAATGCTTGAATTCTACACACTGTATACATTAAAACATAATCATTATCTGCTTCTATTCTACTATTTTATTTTTTAGTAAATAGCAACTCTGTACTTACTTGTTCAAGCCAGAAATCTGAGAGTCATCATTATTTATTCTTCTATCCCACATCTAGTACATAGCAAATCTACTTTCAGAATGTATCATGAACCTGACTAGGTCTCATCAACTCCATTGCCAATAGTCTAAGCCAAATCATGTGATTCTTTGCTTGCCCTACTGCCCTAACCTCTCAGCTGGTCTACCTACATCTCCCTACCCAGTGGCCAGAGTGGTCATTTTTAACAGTAGATCATGATCATGATATTCTCTTCCTTAGAGCCCTTCAGTGGCTTCTCATCACACCTATAACAAAATATAGGGTCCTTACTATGCCTTATAAGGATCTGCATGATCTGGCCCTGCCTGCATCTGCAGCCTCATCTCTTACTACACTCCTCCTTAATTGCTCTATGCCAACACACACTGTACTTTACATCTTTCCTGGAATACATACATCTTAACCTTGTCTTGACTTTGCATTAGCTATTTGCTCTGTCTGGGCAGATTTTTTTCCTTCAGATTTGTGCAGAGCTGGTTCCTTCTGGCCATTCAGTTTTCAGCCTAAATGTCATTTCTCTCAAGTGACCTTTCCTAACTACCTGGCCTAAAGTAGTCCATCCACTCTATTACCCTATTACATTATTCTGTTTTATTCTCATTATAGGATTTACTACTAGGAAATGTAGTTGACTTGTTTATACATTTTTGTTTGTCCCCTTCCGCCAGTAGGGATCTTGTCTTATTCAGTGTTATATCCCCAGTATTTGATACATAATAGGCATTTGATAAGTGTTAGTAGATGGGTGGGCCAATGAATGAAGGACCTGCTCACGCCCCTTACTATTAATATTGTGAGCATTTCCCCCACATCATTAGCTATTTTTGGAAACATTATTTTTAGATTAATAAAACAGTATTCTATTATATTACAAGTTACATAATCATTCTTTTGTGATTGAACATCCAAGTGATAACTGTTTTTGCTATTTTAAATGCCACTGTAACAAGCTTTCTTATATATCAATCTTTATGATGATCTGTGATTGTGGCCTTAGTATGAATTCCTAGAAGTAAAATTGCTGGGTCAGATAGTATATTTTAATATTTTTTTTACATCTTGCCAGGTTGTCTGATTTAAAAGAGAAGAGAATCCGCATGACTTGGTGATGTATATATTTTCCTGATCTATTTGTTCTTCCACTCCTTAAATGACAATTTCATAATTTCTCCTTCTTTAATACCTCAAGATACTCTTCTCTCATTCTCACTTTCAGCTGATAACCTTGCTTTCTATTTCATTGAGAAATAGATCTCTCACTATTCTACCTACCAGCATCTGTGTTCATAAACTCTCCCTTCCCTTCTCTTATAGTAGACAAACTGTCCTGTGCAGTGCTAGCAAAGGCCAGCTCCTCCTCTTGTATATTATATCCCATCCCTCTCTTCTACCTGATGTTATATATTACTGCTCTAGCAGTTCTCTGTCCTGCATCAGTGTAACAGTGGGCATGGCCTGAAAAATGATAAAATGATTTACATGTTGTCTCTCTTGACCCTTCCACCCTTTTTGGAATTAAAACCTATATCCCTGCCTGAGGCCAATAATCAGAGGAGCAGGGGAGTGTCCTTTGTTCTTTGTACCACAGGAGATGGCTCAGAAGAATTGTCTGGACACTCTGTCATGAGATTATTTTCACCAGGGCTGCTATAGTTAAACAGCAATAGACTGAAGCTAAAATCTCCCTTTAAAAATTCATATTTCTGCTTATAGGTAGGACAGTGGTACTTAAGAGTCTGCCATCCTCCTCATTTGCTGACAAATTAATAAACTTCCCTTCCCTTTCCTCAAACCACTTGTCCTCGTTCTTCTAATGTGGCCTCGGGGACAAGTGCCAAGTGCCGAAGTTTCAGTAACAGAATTTGGTGTCCCTGGGTGGGCCCATTGATGCCCTGGTGAAACGATACCTCACTACTGCTGCCATGACTAAAAGCGGGGAAGCAGCCCCGGGTCAAGCCGTGGGTCTTTGCAGATAGGAACAATGTCTTTTTGGGGTGAGAGAGTAAAGGACCTCCCCAACAACTGCTGGAGCCTGTTCAGGTCTGGGAAACTCCTGTCTCTCCCCACCCACCAAAGTATAGATGAAGCTCCCCACAACATGAACTAAGTAAAAAAAAAAAAAAAAATTTAAAAACTGTCACAATACCTCGGCCATTTGGTAAGTTCCCCGGTGTACATGCTGAGACCCTTGATTCCACCCATTTGTTGGAGGTTTTCAAATCTTCCAGCCCTGTGACAGGAAATTTTGTTTAGAGACGCTATTGGGGATAAAAGTCATGAGGTTGAGTGAAACTAGAAAACCTGAAGAATTCATTCCCTTTTAAATTTAAAGATACTGATTCTCATTTAAAAATTTGGTTCTCATTTGTGTGGTTGCCATTTGTCTAGTAGGGCCTTGAGATTGTGTTAAAAATTCCCTGAATTATCTGTGTGTATTTGTGATAAGTTTCATTTCAACTAGAAAACCTGAGAATTCATTGCCTTTTAGATTGGGAGATGTTGCTTTTCATTTAAAAATTTGGATCTCGTTCATCTGGTTCCCATTCATTGGTAAGTCCTTGACATTAAGATAATTTACACTGGGAGTTCCCTGTATTGTCTACTTGTCATTTTGTGTTCATTTTTTTTTTCCAACATGGGAGACTCCATTTCTATTCCGTCGAAATGCCCCTTAAAAAAATCTTGACTAAATGGATAACTTGTAAGTCTATGTCTAAAAAAATGGTGTTATTATAATCCAGTATACATGCTTAAATATAAACAAAGTTTTAAATAAAACCTTAAATTATTATACTATCTTACAACTAAAATTATTTTGTCAAATGTCAGGTAAATGGGACAAGACCCCATATGTACAATCTTTCATACAGTTACATAATAAAGAGACTCACAGGCCAGGTACTAAAATTACAGAGGGATTAACCAGGTTAGATCTCACGAACTTGCTCCGCTGCTGCCAGCTCCCCAGCTCTCCACCTGCCAAGGAAGGTGCATCTTGACTACGCTCAACCTCGTGCTACTGGGGCCCCATTGTTCCAACCACTGTGGGCCTTCGTGATGCTTTGTTTTAGTTGGATGGTCAGATTCCCCTGGTTCACACCAGTTCTGGGTTGAGATACTGTGCGAGGGTGTGGCCCAGCGGGAGCAGGGACCATCACACATGGCCCACTACCCAGAGGGGCGCAGTGAGGGGAAAATAGGCAGGGAGGAGTATCTGCAACCCTATTGCCTCCCTCTTCCCTCAGCACATGCAGCTGCTAGGCTCCCCAGGGGTGGCCATGAAGCCTACCACAGCTGGGATGATCCACTGGGGGGTGGCGGGGGTGGCCGGCTCACATATAGTGTTGCCATCTTAGAGGGCCCAGAGAGGGTGCAACTTGGAATGATTCTTCAGTCCCATGCCCACTAGGTTATGACTTGGGAGTAAAAATGGTCTCTCCTTCCAAGACCTGAGGAAGAAAAACTCAATTTAGCCAAAGAACACCCATAATTGGGACAGGACAATTTCTATTATGACAATATCAGATAGGGAGTTAAAGACACAAGGACAGCATCCTTTGAGACAGTAAAAAAAAAAAAAAAAAGTTGCCCCAAATCGATGTACAATCAGTGTACTTTTAAAAATAAATAAATAAAAACATTGCCCAAAATTACAAAGAGACCCAGGTAATAACAAAAGGGACCCTGCCTCACTAGTGGCTTCAATCCAAATATCCCCACAGGAGCCCCAGATACAGTCAACAATGGGGACTCAATTGGTGCCAAGCCATGTGGACAAAAGTGGTCTGCCCCCACACACACCTGCCGCCCTGCCTCCAGCACCAGCCACACAGCGCTCTGTGAGCAGGGGGAGGGGGGGTGTAGAGGGGGTAGCAGCAGCAAGATAGC
>RJWJ010014926.1:0-37106 GCA_004363605.1 Indri indri | reverse complement strand
GGGCTCTGTGTTGTGAAAGCAGATACTCATTCACTTATGCGGGTATTAATTCATTTCACAAATGCTCACTGAGCTCTGGGCCTGACACAGATCTGAACTGCGATGACCAAGCTGTGCAAACAGAGCCCACTGCTCTGTCCTGGCTGCGTGTCTCCACAGTCTCCAGGGGGATGGAGAGAGTTCAAGCATCAGCACCGTGTGGGATGGCAGACGCTTTGCAAAGACAATGGCTGGTCCTCTTCTTTCTCCTCCCCTGGACAGAGGGGCCCTGCACCCTGCTCCTGGCAAGGTGGCAAAGCCCAGGGAGATTGGAGGAAGCTGGGAGGGTCTATGTGGTGACCCTGCGGAGGGCCCAGTAAGTCGGGACAGGCAGAGCGAATCTCACCGAGGTTCCCAAGCCCTAGGAGCCCCTGGGTGAGGAAGAGGAGATACATGAGCCCCTGGGCCTTGAGGGAGCCAGGAGACAGGGACCCACGTGGACTGACAACCACAGACCCAGTGAGAAGATGGTGACCTCGGCAGACACCGCCTGGACACACAGCATTGAGGCCAGCATGTTCCCTCTCCCCATCCCACATGCGCAACGGCTTGAGAAAATGTGCACCCCACAGACCTTAGCCACACCCCAGAGAAAGGGGAAGAGAGAGCTAATGAACTGAGATTCCATTTTTACCATCCAGAGGAGTGGGACAGTGGGGCGTAAAACCAAATTAAGTTATGCTTTTGTTCACGTAGAGGACTGAGATTCATACCCACGTGTACAAGTGGATTTCTTCCTAGGGAGAGTCTGTACTTGAAACCCATGCTGGAGAGCAGTAAGGCGAACATCACACATCTGTAAGTAAAAATATGCCAGCTAGGCTTGGCCTCCCCACTGCCCGGGCAGAAGAGGACACAGGCAGGGACATTAGCGTGTGGGCTCCCCCAGGCGGAGGACAGTGGCATGTGCTTCTCCCCTGGCCTGAGTGACATCGTGCCCTCGGTTTCCCTCCCAGGCCTGTGGCCTGTCCTGCCTGGGCCTTTGCTGACGTCCCCTCCTCCAACGAGTCAGGACGGGGTAGGTCGCCCCAGACCCCACCTCTGTTCCCAGGCTCCCCTCTGCCCCTCGTCCTCAGCGCGCCCTGGCAGGAAGCTGAGCGCGGAGCTCTACCGAGGGGTTTTTCACTCAAAATAACACGGCGGAGGGGATGACGTCCAGTCCTCGTGATGCTCGCAAACCTCTGTGGGTTTGGTTCCTTTCTGAAATCCAGTTTGTTCCTGTTTCTAATTGGTCTTTTCGGAATGTTCAAGAATCAATTTCCCCATTAATTGCATACCCATTTTTCATGAGTACTGATCAGTGGTCCCCAACCTTTTTGGCACCAGGGACCGGCTTCATGGAAGACAATCCTTCCATGGACCGGGGTGGGGTGGGGGTGTCCTGGGGTGACCCCAGCGCCAGCACCAGCGCCCCGGCTCCACCCCATCATCAGGCACCACACGCTCGCCAGGAGCGCACGCACCCTAGAGCCCAGCGTGCCTGCTCCTAGGAGAACCCAATGTCGCCCTGGTCTGCAGGAGGCGGAGCCCACGCGGTGGGCAAGCCGTGGGGAGCAGCAGCAGACACAGGTGAAGCCTCCCTCGCCCGCCCGCCCGCCCCGCTCTTGCCCGGCAGCCAGGCCCCCAACAGGCCTCCAACTGGTCTGTGGCCAAGGGCTTGAGACCGCAGCTACTGATAACTCAGCAGCCAAAAGACAGCACAGTAAAAGTACATTTGATTTCGTTTAGTTTAATTTTATTCCAAGACCGTATGCTTTGATACCCTACAGACAAAATTTGTTTGGGAAACTACGGGTCAACTTAAATTACTTGTTGGGAAATGTTCTCAAATGAAATCTAGGATATGTTTTTACTTTAAATTACTGCTAAAAATATTTTTGGCCTCTGAGTAGATGTACATTCTCTGCTGAGTATATTCTTTGATGTTCCTTTGGATATAAGCAGTTTAATTCAATTTTATTGCATATGATTTGATTCAGTTAAACTCAGCTCATTTCTATTATGCTTATTAATATTTACTAGCTCCTACATTTCTATATAGCAATTTACTAGGCATTTCAATATGGTCCCTACATTTGAAAACTAATGGTCTAATCAGGAAAATGGGGTAATTCCAAGATAAGTTTTAAGCCGAAGTATAGCTCTCAGGAAAGGTCAGGATGGCAAAGATGAGGCAACCATACCACAGTTCCCCTCCCAAGGCCATGGCAGACATTACTAATCATTGCCACATTATCTCTGTGGCCAGTGGTGCCCTCAGGATCCTTCTCAGTCAGTCTCTACCAATCGATCAATATGAGCATGCTAGCTAAGCCTCTTATCCATGCCTGGAATAAATTACATAATAAATAAATTACATAAATGCTCAGAGGGATTCCAGATTAGAGAATTTCCTTCAGGACTGTGCCTGTAGGTTTTGTGCTTAAGAAAATAGAGTAGCTTGGTATTTACAAGGATTTGTTGGTCAAGAACGAATTAAAACAGCATGAATCTTTACTGAATTTTTTCCAGTTGACTCACAGCATGAATCTATATGCTCTTGCAAAGAAACACTTGAGAAATTAATCAGAGAGTCTTGAAATCTGAAATTTAGATAAATCTGCAAACTGTATTGAGACTCTGAAGAACAAGATTCTATTGTACTTTGCCACTAACTAATTACGTGGTCTCGGGCAATTCTCAACCTGTACATTTCAGCATTGCGATGCGGGCAGGGAGTGTGAGTAACATTTTTAAAGCTTTTTTTTTTTTTTCCAAAATGATCTGGGTTCAGCATGCTAATATAAATAACAGATGGAAATGCAACAGTCCTGCTTGAAGTCAGGCTTGAAACCTGGGCCCTGATCCCCCCACATCTTGCCTTTGGCCTCCACCTGGATCCTGTGGAAAGCCCCTGGAATACCTGCAGCTGGGGGATTAGTTTGGAAAACCCCTAGACAAGACTCTTTGCACACTCTTCCAGCTCAGCATATCTTCATGGGTGTAAATCTGCTAGATCTGATTCAATACGGTTGTGCTGGGCATTGATAAAATTAATGAACTCTGGAAATCACTTGTGTTGGAGGAAAACTTGAGCAGATGAAGCAGATGGTCCCGTGCCCCATTCTGACCTGCTCACTTCCCGCTCGCTCACAAGGCTGTTTTTGGAACTTCTGTGTAGCCTGATTGTTTTCATATCACTTTGCTCCCACTGCCATGTGATGGTGTGAGATCACCTCTGTGTGTATAAAATCAGAGGAATGAATAAACTTCTAATGGACTTGGAGGCCAGATTTTTAACTTCAGTCTGTTTTTAGCATTTTGACATTTTCTTCTTGACGCCAGTTCAATAACACGTTAAAAGCCTTTCCAAGGGCTGAATTTATTATAATGCCGTGAAACGAGCTCATTGGATCCTGTTCTTCATTTAGCCATCAAGTTCAGAGTTAGGGCTTCTGAAACCTACTTCTTGGCTAACACTTAGTTAAATCTGGTATATGTAAAGCTAAGACAATTTTTATAAATGAGAAGCAAATTTTTGTGCTCAAATGATAACAGAAAAGGCGTCTGCTGATTTGGTTCTTGCATCCTGGGGTCTAGAGTTACGTGGGCCATGCCGTGGCTGCAGAGAGCTGGAGGCCTTTATAGTGACTAACTTCAGACCATTTATGGATTCAGTCCTACTGCATTTGAAGTTGGAGTCACACAAGGAAAACAGGAAAATTAAATCATTTAACACAATCCTGAGTTTTGAATACTTGCTCCTAAATAACTCAACGGAACTCTGGAATGTCTCTTCTGGGATAAACTTTCACAATGAATTTTCCAAGGGTTCTGAAGAAACTGGATCAGTTGCCGGGAGTCCGGGGTCCCACCAGGCACTGGTAAGTAGCAAAAAGACCATAAGGATAAATAAGTTTGGCCAACATCCAACGGGACTGGAAACCAGCAACGTTAGGCTATGCTGGAGGTGATGAGCATGAGAATTCTTTTAAATTTATTTTTTGAACAGGAATTATCTTTCATGGGGTGGGGGGATCAGAATATATTGGAGTCCCAGCTTAGGAAGAGGAGTTTTGAAGCTGGAGGATGTATCAGACTTATGCTAACTTGCATTTTCTTTGCCTGGTCACAGTGACATGTTTGCAGCTCTCTAGCACCTGGTGTTTCCTTCTCAGTGGAGTGAGCTGTTCAGTGGTCATGGGTCTTCCCTCCTGCAAGGTTCAGGCAGTGGAAGGCAGACCTCAAGCATGCTTTTAGGAAATACACCTTCCTGGGCCCACGTGAAACCTTCCAAATTAGAATATCTGAAGGTGGGTCCTAGAGATAAGTCTGTTTCTTAAGCTGCCATGCTACTCTGACATCTTCCCTTGGGGACTCCTACTTGTCCCCCAGAGTCTGGCTTAAGCACTGCTTTCCCAGGACAGCCTCCCCTGGCTTTGCAGCCCCAGGAGTAATGCCAAATGTACATTTATTTGCATGATTATTTGGTTATTATCTGTCTTCCCCACTTAACCAAAACTCTGCCAGAGCAGCAGTGATGACATTCTCACCTGCCACTGAATGTCAGGTCTTAGCACACACAGTGCCTGGCACATCCCAGCATCAAACAAATATCTGTTGAGTGAACAAATAAATGAATGGATGATAGCTGAATGGATGAATAAACAAGTAACCGAGCAGCTAAGCTTGGGAATGCTACTAGGGGTGAAAATCCCACTGACAGATTGACTTTTCCGATCTCTCCTAACAGCGTACTCCTTATTATGGGATGTGTGTTGTTATGATGATTAGGGGGAAGGAGGAAAGAGAGTTAGGAATGGAATCTGCAATGCAGAAAACAGTTAAACTGCATAAACATTTGTCAAAATTTACTGCTCTGAGTAGGGATCACTTTGTCACATTGCCAGCTCCACAAGGCATCCTATGTCACAAGGACACTGTAAGCCGTAAGCCAGATTCCTTTCCTTTCTTACATTACCCTGGGTCAAAAAGGAGAGCACAGTTATCGAGGAGTTCCTGCAGTGATAACAACTTTATAACACAGGAACCACTCTGGATTGTTTCTGACTTACTGAATTCTGTCATGGGTGATACTCACACAACACCAAAGCAGTCAGGTGGTACAAAGATCAGTCTAGCTGTCACTTGACATGGTGTGGGGCTCCAAACTCAATTGTTGAACAGAACCCATTCCTTTCAACTGGCTGTCTGTGGTCTGATAAACATACAGCCAGGTGAATGTACGAGATCTTGTAGATTTTGTGCAGATTGCAAATACCCTAATTAGAAGGTGCAGAGAATAGCAGAACTCGTCACTCTGGGACATGGGTAACTCAACAGGTGCAACTGAGACAGGAAGGGACAGGTAGTGGTTGAGGTTTATAACAGGTGAGGGGCCTGTTTTCTCTAGAAGTCAGGATAGGCAAGAGGTGGAGAGTCTGAGACCCAGGCCAGAGGCTGGAGTGAACTCTAATAACCAAAGCCGTACCTAAGAAGTGTCTGGAAGCCAAGGTTACCAGGTCTGGGACAAGCCAGTGGGCAGGAGTCCAGAGCTTTAGCCAGGGTTTCACAGATCATGACCCATCTCAGAGGTCAGCCTGGGTTCCAGGTCGACACCACTGCACACTACAGCTGCCAGGCACCTGCACCACACGTGTAATCCTCACCACCAAGTTATAGAGTCAGTATTGTCACTACCCATCACTGAGACTGGGCATCAGTTCCACGTAATAATAGTTAACATCTGTTGAGTATTAGTATTGTGTTAGCATGTATTAATTCACTTGATTCTCAAAATTCAACTAATACTAAAAGCCCATTCTAGGGCAGAGATTAGGCTAGGTGCTAGGAATTTAAAAAGAAATACAACATTGCCAATCACCTTTATGAGCTTTGGGTCTAGAACGGCGGTTCTCAACTGGGGCGATTCTGCCTCCCAGGGGACATGTGCCAATGTCTAACAATAGTTTGGGCTGTCACTGCTGGGGAAGAGGGTCTTAGTGGCACCCGGCAAGCAGAGGTGAGGGACACTGCTAAATATTTTACAGTACACAAGTCCGTACAGCAAAGAATTATTGGGCCCAAAATGTCAATAGTGCAGAGACTGCGAAAGTCTGGTCAAAACAAAGAGGAAAGGAAAGCACACATGACCTGTAGGGGCCACGAAGCGCTGCGTGTGTGTGACAGTATCAGAATTTACAAACGCAGTGCGATTGGATGGACGGAACGATCGGCCGTGCTGTGGTGGGCGTGGGAGGGTGCAGGGAGGATTTCTTTGAAAAGGTGGGTCCTGAAAGAAGAGAAAGTGCTGCCCTGGCCTCTGGGACGTGGGGTGGGCCGTGTCCTCCTAGCAGGGGCGGCGGCCATACGAGCCAAGGCCAGGGGCGTGCTGTGGTGTCCTAGGGCCTGGGGAGGTTGTCAGGTCCTCGGTGTTAGGTTTCACTCAGTTACAAAAACTACTCTTTGAGGTGTCCAGATACAAAGATAGTCACCCATCAGTTTTACCCTCAAAATTGCTCAGATTGTTTAAGATGAATCCTACCTCTAAATTAAAATAATTCCTCCTGTCAAGTTTTTGTTTTGGCACGTAAGTGAGAAAACATTATGAATGATGGGAATTCCCAGTGTCGATTCTGAAGAGCGTTCTAGACATTTGCTACAGTTTGATTCACTTTGAAGGGTTAAGGTCAAGCCATTGAGACCAAATTGCCCCCTGAGAGCTCTGAGTTTCAGTCTGAGACGTACAGGAAGTTGGCAAACTGCACAGGGAGTTTCCTTTTCAAAAGACGTCCTAATGAGATCAAGAACCTATAAAGTATTTTTGGAATTCACTGGAACGTCTTGCACTTTTACCTAGGCTGTCACTGGGTTAGTAACATTTTCTCACTCGGGTCGTGTTTTGCAGGCATGAAGTCGGCAGAGCGAGCCAGTCCTCTCCCTGGGGATCCACTTCCTCACCGAGGGCAGGAAGACGATTTATGGCAATGCTGGCTTGCACGGCCAGAATTTAAAGGTACTCCAAAGTACTTACACAATAGTAATGAGATGTCAGGATAAAACCAAAAGGTCAATAACCGAGAACACAAGGCAAAATGTACTGAGAGTTACATAAAACTCTAGCTGATGTGGCAAACAGACCTTTCTAAAACCCTGGTATTCAAACCCTCTTCTTATGGCATAGGGTAGGGTTACAGGGACATGATGTGCTTGGTGATCGATCAAACCATTAAAAAGAACAACATAAAAGTTTAGAGTTTTGACAGGCTCGACTCTTTTCAGAGTACAGCCCGACTTGCAAATGTGCTGATGTGCATCTTTGCAAAGTTCTATAAAACTGTGGTGAGAAAAGGGAAATTTATATTGGAAATCCTCCACTCGTCAGCTGAATTTCCACTGCCCCGTTCACCAGACTGTCTGGCTAGGCGCTGGCTGCGACCAAGGTGTGGACAAAGCCCAGAGCTCACGGCCATATGCGGAGGCCGTCCCTAGGCCGATGGCCTGGGCACCTGGACCAGGAGAGGACATCGGGCCAGGAAAGGCGAGATGCCCGGGCGATAAGGGACGGGCGGGAGGGGATCGGTGCTGAAGGAAAGAAGGCCCCGCATCGGCGAAGGAAGCTCCCTGCAGGGGGATGACAGACGGTTGTGCGAGCAGCAGAATCTCCTGCCTCGTCAGAAAGTAGAGAAGAAAACAGACTGACCTCACGACTTTACTATGTGGAAGAACGGGACCCCGGGACCGCAGGGAGCCTCAAAATATTTACAAAGCGGTGCTCTGAGGGTCTTCCCTGGGAAGAGAAAACACACAGCTCCGTGTCGTCTGCTTCACAGATGTGAACAACTTGTACTCGTTCCTGCTCCTGTTGTAAGCACCAGATTGAAGGGACACCCGAGTAACGGGGTTGGAAACCGTGTTCCACAATTTGGAAAAATTTGGCTGTTATCTTTTAAATCATTGCCTCAGTATCCGTCAGTATCCCTGTCGTTTTTCCTTTACTAATTAACCTCGCTTTTATTCTCTTGTCCCGTGTTCTGGCGAGGAGGGAAGAAGAGACAGACCGTGTTACCGGTGGGGTCTGCAGGATCCTGGGCGGACACTGCCTGGCACGAGCACACCCAGGCCAGGGGCACCTGTGGGCTGCAGCACCCCCAGCTCTGCTGGGCCCTGACCCCCGCCATGGAGCTACTGGGTGGTCCTTTTCTCCCTCAGCCACACAGATGTGATGCTTTTGTAATCCACCCGCTGGAGGGGGGGATTTTCCTCATTCCCACTAAGGTGCTGTGTGTGTGCCGGGGCCGGCCCTGGTCTGCAGACCCTCTTCTCACCGAGTTCTTGGGTCCCCAGGGTCCGGCGGCTGCCAGCTAGGCAGGATGTGGAATGTGCCATGGAACACAGAAGGGGCGAGGACACGGATGCGCCAGGTAAATCAGTCCCATTGGAACAGTCGAGTAGGTCCAAGGTTCACCGACAGAGACAGTGCCCTTCTGGTGTCGGATGTGTGCACGTGTGTATGTGTGTGCGAGCGTGTGGCTGTGCGGAGTCCGTAGGAGGCAGCAAGCCCTGTGTCCTGAACATAGTCAGCTAAGGACAGCATTATGGTGAATGGCCGCAGAGTTGGGAGGAATGGATGAGGAACAAGCAGAGATGGGCAGGAAGTGGTGTGCTTGAAAGCAGGGCACAGATGTTGGAATCCATAAATGGGATAAAGGTGCTGTAGAGGTGAGAGTCCTGTACTTTCTTGTCCTGCCCTGAGCGCCATGCTGAGGCCGGTGGCAGAGGATGGAAGCTGGGTCCTTGAGACTCTGACCTCGTTGGGAAGAACAGTGGCTTAGAGCACAGGATAGGCTGGGACGAGCCCTACAACTAGACAAGACATGCAGGCTCTAATAATCCCAGCTCTGCCACCAAATTGCTGAGTGACCCCCTGTAAGTGGGCTAACAACTCTGGGCCATGATTTCCAAATCCGTAAAATTGGGAAGGTTGGCTAGATGGCTTTAATGTTTCCTGACGTTCTGAAATACTGTGGATTTAGAAGAAGAATGAATGGAATTGAGCAGCTATAAATTAGCATAACACAAAAAAGATCCCAGCACCCTGGAATCTCCCTACACCTCAGGCACCGCTGCCAAAAGCCCAGCGCTTCCTTCCTGGCCCGTTATGGTTTCCACGGCTTTGAATCTACTCACCACTGCTGCCCTGAGTTCAGCGTCTTTCCAGTGAGTGAGGAAGGACCCAGTGACCCCAGCCCTGGGAGCATCCCGGGGCTGAGGGGTCCCATGGGAAGGGGGCGGGGGCTGCTCTTGGCGATCACAGGTGGGCAGCAAATCTCCTCTCTGCCCCTCCCATTCTAGATCTCTCTCTCTCTTGATTCACAACAGTTTCTTCCCCATCCTCCTCAAAGGACGAATACAAAGGGAACATTTTTCTTCCCCACCAGGACCTCCTCCACTGAGCTCCCAGCTGCCCCACGTGGTTAATTCTGAAGGAAAGATGGTGTCTACAAGGGGCATTTAACACCCACTGAGAGGCCCCATCCCCTCAAACACAGCGCTTGCGCCAGCCTCCCCACAGGCTGGGTCAGGAGGCTGCACCCCGTGAAACAGTCCAACAACCACCTGCCTGTGGCTTTGCTGTGGAATGCAGACAGGAAACCCCAGCTCCTGTCCTGGACTCTGGGAAGGTTTTCTGCTGCCTATATCTTACCTGTCCACAGTGCCTAGGGCAGGTTATGGCAAACACTGGCCATTTTTATTCAGCTTATTAAGAATCATAAAACAAACCAACCAGAGTTGTGCTGTTACTTCTTCATAAATACACATGTTCAGGCCTTTGAATAATGGTGCTTTATATGAAATCTGCTTTTATATTGAAACACGAGATAGTGAAATTAAAAAGTAAAACAAATGTTTTAACTTTAAGATAAACATTTAAATAATTGGCAAAGCCCACTGCATAAGAGCAGTTCACAGGCAAAAATATTGATGGCAGTACTTGTAAAAGGGCCTAATTTTGTCTAGACTAATGCAAACTTGGAACAGCTCAAATTTGCAATAAGTGGTAACCTAGTTGTTGGTTATTAACAACCTAAAGAAAATATGATTGCTTGCTCTCTTTGGTTTATGAGGATATTTTTTAGGACTATCAGGTCAACACCAACCAAGAGAATCTGGCAAAAATGAAAGCCTGTATCTCTAGGAGTCATTTTCTCTTGAGATCTAATCTAAGTAAGCTGACCAGTGATTACAGAAACAGTAGTGGCATCTCAAAGTCATTGATACTGCACATCAAAGACCAGCGCTGCTCAAACACAGGGCAGGGGTTCCATGACATGTGCAGATCAAGGTGCCCATAAATCACAGGGACAACAGACACTGCACACAGTATTCTCCAAACATGCGTAGATACTATTGGGATGAGCAAAATACAAATTAGTTTAAATATGTTGCTCTTTGACATTGCCCCATTTGTGACTCAATGGATATTATAATAAGAATATGTTGGGGTGCACAGGTGGGGAGCAGATAGAGACTTCCTGAATTGAATTCTGGTTACAAGGTTGGGAATCACACAAGTAAAGCTTCAACTTCAAGTCTTCAAATCAAATTTCTCATTTTTCTTAGCTCTAGTTTTAGGACTTTTGGTGTCTTTTGTACAGCATTATTCACTACAGAGAGAACTTTCCCCAAATTTGGTCCCCTTTTTTGTCAGAGTATTTTTGAAAGCACTCGAAACCTCAGTATATCTCTGTTTCACCCCAAGATGACTTTTTAGTGAGATTTCCTCTGGGTCTCATTTTACTTGATGTTGATTTATGCTTTCTCCTGCCAACCACTTCAAGTCATCACCAGAGGACTCAAAGAAATGAGTCCTGACTCAGTAACAACAAGGGCTGGGAACTGGTGTCAGTTAGGGCAAAGAATTAGTCACGAGCGATCTCAGAGTAGAGTTCCACCTAATGGTGCCCATCAGCTTTGTTCAATTAAGTGAGCTAAATGGTTTAACCTGCTGAGTGTGACACTTGGCACGGAGCTCAGCATGCATTACCAGAGAGCCACTCTGCTGAGCGCCTTTGGTGGCGCCATGACTGTGGTCTTGGTAAGGCTGGTAAGCCAGCGGCTTGAACCACTTCTGCAAACATAGATATTAAGGAGGAAAAGCAGGATGGAGACGGCAAGGCATGAGAGCTGGGCTGTGACAAAGTGTATCTGGAATCGCTTAAGAAGTTTCCAGCATAGAGTGGCTCCAGGTCACAGGCAGTAACTGCAGAAGAAACAGGAAACACACATGGCTACTGCCAGCAGATCCTCCAGGTGATGCAAGGATAAAGGGACTTCTCTAGGAGTCTCGTTCAACCAAAAGTCTACTCCAAATAGATTCCTTTTTACTCCTTGTGATTCTTTTAATGCTCCAGCCACTCATGCTTTCTTTTTAGAGTCAAAGGTAAAGCGTCCATCCAGGACTCTGCTCTGTACCTCTCCAGGACTGGCCTCCAGGAACATCTAGTCCTAGATACTGGTGCATTTAGTGGGCAGGGAAGGAAGGTTGTCTTGGATATTGTTAAACAACAGGATAACAGCAAGTGTTTTCCTGCTGGAATAATACTGCTGCCCTCTCAGACGAGGACCTCCCTGAGGTCCCACTCACTGTTGATCTTCTCTCTTCTGTCTGGATTTGAGATGAGTGATCCAGATTGGAGGTATGAACATCATGCTCTGTGCAAGGCAGAGTTGGAAGATGGCTGGGTCCTGGTGCCTCATTAAATCCAACACATGTCCTGAGTAGTTAAAACACCCTTGGAGACAGTGTGTTTACATGTCTAACTTCCAACAACAAAGGAAACTGGAGTGAGTTAAAGTGGAGGTCTGGGCCTCATTCCGGCAACACGCACAGGCACTCTCTGACAGCTCAGAGTCATTGCTTGTCTATGTTTCTTGTCACTTCTCCCAACACAGACCCTCCTCGTTTCCAATTTCCTGGACTCCTGTGGATGTTTGATCTTCCTAATGGAAGATCATACCTAACACTGGAGGTACCTTCTGGCCTCTCCCATGAGGTGTGTGGGTATCTATGGCCTAACACCTCCCTGGCTGCCTTCTGTAGCAGCAAAGCTGATCACTAGGGTCCTTACAAAGCTGTGAGACATTTTCATTCTTCAACAGGGATATGAGAGAACCTGCAGCAAATCCAGCTTTTACTATTCCTATAGGGGTAGGGTTTAACTTTTTTTTTTTCCTGCTTGGAGACAATCATTATACATAAAGAACACTGCCAATACAATTATGCCCCCTCAATTCAGAATTATATGTGCAATTTGTTCTGCCAAGGGTTGTGACAGCAGATCTTCAAGCAGTGGGTTTAATTTATGTTTAAAATGTGAAAAGGATACAGCCAGAAAGGGCTCAAATGCTTGCCAAATGCCCTTAGATTCTGCTATTAGTTTGCTTGTTTGTTGGGGGTTGTATAAACATAATTTATTTTCCCATGATTTTCTATCTTCTCTAAATTCCACAGAAAAGAGGAAACACAGAAAGACTGTGATGAAAATGGCTAATAATTAAGTGGCCTAATTAAATTTATAAACGCTTCAGACTTACTTTAAAAATAAAAACATGCTGTTCCTCCAAAGCTGCATACTGGGAAACTCATTCAAGCTCCATCCGGATTCAACCTCTGTGCCTCTGGGCCCAGCCTCCGCTCCCTCTTCCTTGCTCTGGGAGTTCTGCTTCCAACCAAGATGGAGTAACAGGAGCAGAATTTACTCTCCCACTTGAAACAACTAGAAAATCAGACAAAATATATGAAAAAATTATTTTCAAGGGCTTGGGCTTCAAGTAGTGAAGGAAAGTGATCTCTGAGAAACAGGAGAGAAGTGAGGGGAGGCCTGTAGTTGCCACAGCTCATGCATGGAGAGAGCTTTCAGGATGCAAGGCAGGGAAGGGGATCCCAGTTGGGGCCAGTGAAGACCCTGAGTAAAGAGGTTGGAGCTGAGAGTCCAGGGAGACCAGGTGGCTGAAGCTCACAGTGCAGACTAGAGAGGAGAGAGCTTCACAAAGAGAAGCCTAGAGTTCTGCAGAGGGTCTGTTTGATTGTTCAGCAGAGAATTGATTAGCTCATCCATGTGAGAAAAATAGAGAAGGAAAGGAAAAGAAACACTCAAAAGGATTGGAGAAAACAGTACCTGGATTCACATGGGGTGAGTAATGGTGCTATTTTATCAGCCAGACTAAAAAGTTCATAATTCTGGATCACTGGGTAGAGTACTCAGAAGGATCTTGCCTCAATTAAAAGGCAGAGGCTATCACAATAGATAAAATAGCAAAAGTAAACTATTGTTGCCTATAAGAAACACACTTCAAATATGAAGACACAAATAGATTATAAGTAAAAGGCTGGAAAAAGATATATCATGCTGGTACTAATCAAAAGAAAGCTGGAGTGGCTACATTAATATCAAACAAAGTCCATTTTGGAAGAAAGAGTATTATCAAGGATAAAGAGTACAATTCCATAATGGTAAAGGGTAAATGATGAAAAGGATATAAAATCTTAAATGTTTATGCACTTAATAACAGAGTTTCAAAATATTAATACACGAAGAAAAACTAATAGAACTTCAGGAAGAAAAGGACAAATCCTAAATTATACTCAAAAGATTTCCATACACCTCTTAATAATATAGAACAAGTAGAGGGAAAATAAGGAAGGCTATGGAAGACTTGAACAACACTATCAACCAAATTGACCTTCTTGACAGTTATAGAATGTGGCAAAGAGAAAGAGAAAAATAAACATTCTTTTCAAGGGCACACAAAACATTTACCAAGATAGACCATTTCTCATTCATAATATGAATCTCAACTCATTAAAAAGGATTCAAATAATAGATATGTGTTCTCTGAAATTAGAATCAATAAAGAAACTCATCTGGAAAATCACCAACTATTTGGAAAATAAATGACACACTTCCAAATAATCAATTGTTAAAGAAGAAATAAAAAAGAATATTAGAAAGTACTTTTAACTGAATAAAAATTAAGACATAGCATATCAAAATTTGGGGATGTAGGTAAAGCAGCATTTGGAGGAAATCATATAGCACTAAACATCTGTATTAGAAAATAAGAATGGTCTTAAATCAGTGGTCTCAGCTTCTACCTTAAGAAACCAGGGAAAGAAGAGCAAATCAAACCCAAAGTAAGCAGAAGTCAGGAAACAGTTAAGATCAGAGCAGAAGTCAGTGAAATAAAAATAGGAAAACAGGTTGGGTGTGGTGGCTCACAACTGTAATCCCAGCACTTTGGGAGGCTGAGGCAGGAATATCACTGGAGCCCCAGGAGTTTGAGACCAGCCTGAGTAAGAGCAAGACCCCATCTCTACAAAAGAAAGAAAAATTAGCCGGTGTGGTGGTGCACACCTGTAGTCCTAGCTACTCAGGAGGCTGAGGCAGGAGGATTGCTTGAGCCCAGGAGTTTGAGGTTGCAGTGAGCTATGATGATGCCTGGGTGACAAAGTGAGACCCTGTCCCCCAAAAAATAAAATAAAAAATAGAAATAGAAAAACTATGCAGAAAAATCAATAAAATGAAAAGCTGGTTCTTTGAGAAGCTCAATAAAATTATTATAATAAACCTCTAGCCAGCCTGATAAGATACAAAAAAGACATAAATTTCTAATATCAGAAATGAGAGAGATGATATCACTGCAACATCTACAGATATTAAAAGAATAATTAGGAAATTTTATGGACAACTTTATGTGAATAAATTTGACAACTTAAATGAAATGGGACAAATTCCTTAAAAGACAAAATTTGCCAAAACTCGCTCAAAAACAGATAACACGAAAAGCCCTAGGACTTTTAAATACATTAAATTTTTAGTTAAAAACTTTCTCACAAAGAAAACTCCAGAACCAGATGGCTTCACTGATAAATTATACCAAATATTTGAGGAGGAAATAACACTAAGTCTTCACAAACACTTCCAGAAAATTGTAGAGAAGGAAATACTTTCAAACTCATTCTACGAGGCTAGAATTATCCTGATAATAAAACCAGACAAAGACATTCCAAGAAATGAAAAAACTATAGGAAACTATGCCTCAGGAACACAGATGCAAAAATATTTAACAAAATTTTAGCAAATTGAATCTGATAATTTATAAACAACATATAAAAAGGATCATGGTCATTATGACAAAGTGTGTTTTACCCCAGAAATGCAAGACTGGTTTAACATTAAGAAATCTGTTTATTTCACTATATTAACAAACTATTAAAGAAAAACTATATAATAATGTACATAAACGTAGAAAAAAATTAGGGAAAAAACCCCACATCTAAATGAAAACTCTCAGCAAAGTAAGAATAGACGGGAACTTTCTCGACTTGGCAAATGACATCTAGGGAAAATGTATAGCTAACATCACACATGCTGGTGAAAGATTAAATGCTTTCTCTCTAAGATCAGGAATAAAATAAGGATATTTGCTGACATCATTTCTGTTCAACATTGTACTAGAGGTACTGGCTAGTGTAATAAGGCAAGAAAAAGAAATGAAACAGATCCAGATTGAAAAGAAAAATGTTCACGTATGTAGAAAATCTGATACAATCCACCAAAAAGCTACTAGAAATAATAAGTAAGTTTAGCAAAAACTGCAAAGATGAAATTAATATATACAAAAGTCAACTTTGTTTCTATATATTAGAAATGAACAACTGGGAATTGAAATTAATAAAACAATATCAGTTACAATTGCATCATTAACTATTAAGGATAAATATGACAAAAGATGTGCTAGACCTGCATACCAAAAATTAGGGAGCACTGCTGAGAGAGAAATTTAAAAAGACCTAAATAAACGGAGAGGTATACTATGTTCGGGTTGGAAAACTCATTATTATTAAGATACCAATTTGATCAATGCAATTCTAATCAAGGTCTCATGAAGAGTTTTTTTTAGTAGAAATTGACAAGCTGACTCTAAAATTCATATGGAAATTCAAAGGATGCAGAATAGCTAAAATACTTTGAAAAAAAAAGAGCAAAGTTGGAGGACTGCACTATCTGACTTCAAGACTTATTTAAAAGGTACAATAATTAAGATTGTGGTACTGTGGTGCTAGTGAAAAAGAGACACACCAGGCAGTGGAACAAAGAATAGACAACACAGGCTGGGCGTGGTGGCTCACGCCTGTAATCCTACCACTCTGGGAGGATCGGATCCCAGTGGGCAGATCGTTTGAGCTCAGGAGTTCCAGACCAGCCTGAGCAAGAGCTAGACCCTGTCTCTACTAAAAAAATAGAAAGAAATTAGCTGGACAACTAAAAATATATGGAAAAAATTAGCCAGGCATGGTGGTGCATGCCTGTAGTCCCAGCTACTCGGGAGGCTGAGGCAGAAGGATTGCTTGAACCCAGTAGTTTGAGGTTGCTGTGAGCTAGGCTGATGCCATGGCACTCTAGCCCAGGCAACAGAGTGAGACTCTGTCTCAAAAAAAAAAAAAAAAAATGTTAAAGAATAGACAACACGGAAATAGACTCACACATATATGGACAACTGATTTTGCCAAAGGCTCAATAGCAATTCAGCAGAGAAAGGATAGTCTTTTCAACAAATGATGCTGAAAAATTAGATATCCATATAGAAAAAAAATAAACTTCAATTTATGCTTCACATCATATGTAAAAACTAACTCAAATTGGATGATAGATAGACCTAAATGTAAAACCTAAAACTATAAAACTTCTAGAAGAAACACAGAATAAAAATCTTTGTGATCTTGGATTAGACAATGATTTCTTATTTATAACATCAGACACAAAATATATAAAGGAAAATTTGACAAATTAGACCTCATCAAAATTTAAAATTCTACTTTTAAACACTGTTAAGAAAACTAAAAGATAAGCTATACACAGAGAGGAAGTCTCTGTAAGGCATATATATGATAAAGGACTTACATACAGAACATGCAAAACTCAAAAATAAGAAAACAAATAGATTCCCAAAATGGGCAAATGATTTGAAAAGACTCTTTACCAAGGAAGATATTTGAATGGCAAATAAGCAGATGAAAAGATGCTCAATATCATTATTCATTAAGGAAATGAAGTTAAAGCCCCCATAAGATACCACCACATGTCTATTAGCATGACAAAAATTCAAAAGACTGACCATACCGAGTATTGGCAAACATTTGGTGGAACCGGGTCTCTCATCCACTGGGGGTGGGAACGTAAAATGTTATCACCTCTTCGGAGGTTATAAAATTAAATGTATACCTATAATTTGATCCAGCAATTCCACTCCTAGACATTTACCCAAGAGAAATAAAAGCATAGGTCTGTAACAAGACTTGTACATAATGTTCACAGCAGTTTTATCTCTAGTAGACGCAAACTGAAAACAGCCCAAATGACAGAAGCAGATCAGTAGTTGCCCGGGGAAGGGGAGTGGCCAATGAGGACTCTCAAAGGGCCACGGGGAAACTTTTGGGGTGATACAGATTTTCAGTATCCTAATTATAGCAATGGTTTCTGGGTGTATACATAACTTAAACTTACCAAATTATACATTTTAAATATGTGCCATTTATAGCATGTCAATTATACCTCACTAAAGCTGTTAAAAAATCAGATACTGCGCTGAAATGTAAAGGCCGATACTGAGACAATGCTCCAATCTCCTAATTCTCTGTAATCACTTCAGAAAGGAAATAGCCCCAAGCATCCGTGATGATAATAGTCACTGGACTATTCTGTGGTTGTATAAATATTAGTACAAACACCCCGTGGTTCACTTCTAGGAGTCCTGTCACAGGGGCAGTGGATGTGCACCTTACTCAGCCTGACAGGGGAGTTGCAGGGAAGGTTGGGGCTAAAGTCAAAGCCAGAGGTGAGGGTGCTGTTGTTACTGCGTGCCGTCTACTCGGCATCCCACGGAGCTGCAGAGGGCCGTGTGCAAGGAGGGCGGCGTTGCAACAGAGCTTCCCAGCAGGAGCACCCGCCTGCTCGTTCCAACCAAGGAACGCTCACGGCAGTCAACACACAATCAAACGGTTCAAGGGCCGGGCTGGATACGGCCTAATACCAAAGAGGGTTGGCTGTAGTTCCCCCCACGGGTTTTTCCTCTGAACCAACCAGGTAGCTCCCAAGTACTTGTCATGGTACTTGTTGCAAATGGGCTAAGGTTAGAGGACAGAGATTAATGGCTATAAATCCATCGGCGCTGGCGAAGAAACGGATATGAGCGCTGTTTAGAGCTCACCTCCGTTTACCCAGGACTTTCCCTGTTTTGGTATCGAAGGTGGGTTGTTCCCAGAACCCCTGAGGCCAGGACACGCTGCAGTGCCGTTCACTCAGAGCACTCAGCGCTCGCGCGGCTAACGCTGCATTCGCGAAGCCCAGGAAGCACCAGGATCCGCAGGACCACAGATGGGAATGTGCACCAGGTCATGAAGACGTGGTTAGAGCCCGAACTAGGACCGCAGCGAACTCTTGTGCCCCATGGAAGAACAATGCTAAATAACAAAGAAATAAGGTGCGGTTTCATAGCGAGAACAGTTGCGGAAACCCGGCTGGGGATTCAGAATGCGACAAAACCAAGCCTTCCCTGGACCCTGCCGTGCCGACTCGTCTTCCTCCTTTTACTCTGAGAGGTAAAGACCTGGGGCTTCTCTGCCCAAGACATTCACCCTCCCTCCCTACCGCTGGCTTTGCTGGCCACTCGACACCCCTTTTGAGACAGTAGCCTCTCTGGTGGGGATGGGAAAGTCATAGTTGATAATACATAATACTAAGTTCTAACCAGGGCTATCTCTGCTTAGCATTGACTTCCAGCCTCTTATGAGCCTTTCCCAGGACGTGTGTGTTTTGAGAAAGCGAATGTTCCTATCTCAGCTTTCCTCATGATGTCAACGTGTGGGGACGGGCATGCCTCTGGGCCAAGCTGCTGACTCAGCCACTTAGGAGCGCTGTGTTCTCAGGCAAGGATTTTAGCCTCTCTGAGTCTGGGCTTCCTCTTCTGAAATGGAGATAATAATAGGCCCCGCCTTGTGGGATTGTTCTGAGGATCCAGTTCACACTTGGGCGCTCAGATGAGCGCCCAGCACACAGCGAGTCCTGCGTGGGCTTTCGTTAAACACGACGCGCCCTTTTTGCGACTGCCTTGAAGACGAACAGCAGCAGCACTCATCCCTCTTCCTCCCAACTGCTGTGGTGCCTTTCAGCTCCGGTGCTCTTCCAAAGCTTCATGAACTCGAGTGTCTCATGGAAACATGATGTCTATGGAAACCGCCTCCATGGCGACAATGCCCGGTGCCTGCCAGCTTCAAGCTGGAATGGCATCTGTTTCATTTTCAGAGAGAAGAGCCTCTAAACTCATCAACGGCCCAACTGTATCCCAATATTGAAACTTAATTAAACTAAACTAGGCCTGAGGCTGCCTCCATATGTAACCACCTACGACCTAACGTGGTGGGTAAACAAACTGAAAGGCTAACTAGGAGCATACTTTTGTAACAGCTGGGTGGCAGCTGATCACAGCTGCGAAGCCCCAGTCAGTCTCAGGCACCAGGGATCAGACCTTGATCAAGTGAGGCAAAGGTGGCCCTGTCACCAATGGCGCTGTCTCTGTCTGTCACCTCCGTGTTCTGTCCATAAAAGCTGCCAACCCACGCTGCGGGCCAGATGTCTCTGAACCTATTCCGGTCCTTGGGGCTACCCAATGCGCAAAGGTGAGGATTCTTTGTTCAATTAAACTCTGTCAAATTTAATATGTGCAAAGTTTTTCTTTTAACAAAACTTTAATTAAGGGTGTTGTAGAGACTATGCCAATGTTTAAAAGGCTCTTAAACTTGAAAAAGTGTTGGAAAAATGGGCAAAAATATGAGAAGTAAAGGAAAATGCCATTCTTCTTTACTGTTATTTACTGACTCCACGTGGTGCTTCTCCATCAGGGACGTCTCTTCCCACGGCAGCAGCTCCTCTGAGCCGTGGTGGAGACAGGCGTGGGCCTTGGAGAGGCAGCAAAGTGAACAGGGTGGGAGTATTTGGAACTTTCCATACCTAGATATCATCTTTAAAAATGGTGAAGCATTTCAGAGTGCAGAATAGAAAAAGAAAATCTTTTGGCACAGTAAAAGATTTAAAATGTTCTGTGCATGCTATGTAGCAGGCACTGCAATCGCTCAGCGGGTGGGGCGGGAAGAATAAACTTACAACCTTGAAGGACGCCGTGCGGCTTTGGACCTCCACCGCCCCAGGGCTGGGGACCAGCTACCTGTGCAGCCTCTCCTGAAACTTGTTCTGGGTCCAGGGGAGGTCAGTCCTCACCTGCCACTGGTCCCTTAGACAACTGCGATGAGAGCAGATAAACACCCTGCCTGCCAATTCCAGGACATAGGAAGTTTCTGCTCAAACAATAGCAAAACATGTCGGCAGGAGGTGAACCTCAAAGCAACAGGCTGTGGTTCCAGCTTTTGCTGCTTCAACAGGGGTTTGGTTAATGTCACTACACTTCTGTGGGTGCTGCTCTGAGCCAAGAAACACGTGTCCCAATTCCAGCTTCCAACACAAACTTCCTTAGCTTTGTCTTCTCCAGATGAACATTCCTGCCCCAGCAGATGCTGGCCTCAAGGTCCGTGGCCTTTCCTCCAACAAAATTACTCAGAAAACACAAAGGACTGATGCTTTCTGACTTGCTTTGTCAAAACAGGGTCTTAGTGTCCCTACCAGGGGCCTAGGGTCCACCTTTTTTCCCATGAAGCACAGTCCACTTCTGCTGCCAGTCACTATGTCACCCACTGTGGCTGATTTGGGGCTCTCCGCTGGATCCTTGCAGATGCTCTGAACACCTTTCACTAGCTGGGGATTTTGATGTGCTAGGTTGCTTCTGAGAACAACTGCCAAAGAGCAGTTTACCGAAAAGGAAAGAGAGTCAATGAATACCGAACTTTTGTTTTAAGATTATGATATCCAGTATATTCTTTTCTGTGCAGCAAAACAATCTGGGACTTGGCTTTTATTAGTAATGTACTAGAAAAAGTAGGTTGAAATAAGATTAATATTTTTAATCTTATCCAGCTTCGTCTCTTGCAAAAAATATAACAATAACAGAAAACAAAGAAGGCCACAGCTTTGTGAAAGAAATAAATTTTCTCCATGTGATATTTGAAAGGCGGTCTTACCAATAAGCTATCTAACAGAGGGAAATAAACTATCAAACAGAAACTAAGAGAAGTAAACTCATAGCACAAAATTGCCCCTTTGGAAAAAAAAAAAACTCAACACACTGCCTCCTTTGTTTTGTTTAATTAAAACACTTGTTGTTGCCTAACTTGTTATCTCTTAGGCTTCATTTTCTCAGACTCGAAGAACCCTAAGTGGACAGTAGGGTGCGAACTCCCCGCTCCAACTCTCTGCCCCGGTTCCTGCCAAAAACCAGCTGCCAAGAGCTCAGATAAGCCAGGAGGAGCGCCTACGACAGCTTCACCATGATTCTGTTATCCGTCTGCTGAAAGCAGAGAGAGAAAACGCCAGTTTTACCCTTTAAAACTCCAAACAACTTTCCCTTGGGGCCAGCATTTTTCACTCTTTCCTCTGTGTGCTGTGGCCACTCTCTCCCTTTTTTTCTTTCTCTTGCTTTCTTTCTTCTTTTTCTCTTTCTCTTTCCTCCTTCCTTCCTTCCTTTCTTCTCAGAGAAACAAATAAACTTTTACTTCTGTATATCCTAACCACTGTGTAAGAAATATTTCTCTACCCAAGTATGGATTTCACATGCTTTCAATATTCAACTATCATTTAAGAGATAATAATGATATTGTACATATATACACAATATTTAACTTGTGACTCTTCTCATTTAATCCTCATAAATTATTCTATTACACTGAAAAAACAGATATGACTATCTTTGCTGTGTAAAGGTGACTTGGCCCAAGCCATGTAAGGACACGGTGTCAGAGCCTAGACCAATGTGTGTCCATCTGGGGCCTGACAAGTCTCCCTTTGCCCCTGTGTCTTCCCAGCCCTGCCAGTGTGGTATCGGGGGACCCCCGTCTTCTTCACCCCCGCCCTCCCTGGAGGGAAGGCAGCCTCTTAGCATAACGGAGCAGCAGAATTAAGCTGTGAGAGGTGAGCAATGCCAGCCAGTAATACTCACAAGGTTTGTTTTTCCTGATTACCTAGGAAATTGTACCTAGTTAATCACAGACGATTATGAACATTCAAGGCCAGTGCTGCTGGCATAATGCAGAGGAAGACTGACATCACACTGGACAGGAGCTCGGTGGGGAAAGAAGCAGAAAGGAAGGAGCAGAGACCCCATGGGAGAAGGGGGCTTGGACCCCATGGGAGAACAGGGCAGGGACCCCAAGGGAGAACAGGGCGGGGACCCCATGGGAGAACAGGGCTTCCAGGTCAAGGGGACCCAAAAGCACCTGAGCCAAGGGCAGACATGAGAACCATCTCCACTCTCCTTGGACCTGATGCTTCTGGACCTGCTTCAGATAGGACTGGCCCTTTATATGAGGGACTGAGCCTAAACCCCTGGTCACCAGAAGCCACTGCAGTTCCCACACTGAACCTCCTCTCGGCGGGAGAGGAGAGGCTTCCCAGTGCCGACAGGAAGAAACGCAAGCTCTGTAATCCTATCACACTTAGGAGAAGTCAGGGCCCCTATTGGGTGTAGAGTACAGACAGCCACATGGGCTGGGCAGGCCTCACTTTATGGAATTAGTGTGATCCTCAGAAGGGAATTTTATCAGATTTTATAGACCGTTATTAGTATGGTCCCAAATAATAAGAATTACATTTTTAAACATGGTTCAAAACTTTAAAATGACATTTTAAGTAAAAATGGGAGCTTTTCCTGGAAAAATCTCAATAATACTTTAAAATAGTAAATAATAAGATTGCACTGTAGCCAAGGTTGTTTTCTGGTTTGGTACAATAACGTAAAGGTCTGTGGGAGAAACAAGAGTTCCTGGAAGAGACCCTTATCTTCCCCCTGACACCTGCCTTCCACGAGGATCCCACACACACCAGGTGCTCAGAGCTTCTCCTGGGCTGCAGCTTCAAGAAGTGACCAGACGGTGCAGGCAGGGGCAGCAGGAGCCACGTGCAGCAGCCGGGGTGCCGCGGGCGGTGCTGGGGCCTGAGGCCCAGCCAATCAGACTGCAGTCAGAACCCCGGTGACCACCCAGCCAGGTTCCTGAAGTGTCTTCATCAACAGAACACTGTCCTCAAAAGAAGTCCTCTGTGAATCCCATTATGGGAATCAGCTGCAGGGACAGCTGTCTCTGGCCAGGCCAGGGAGAAGCAGAAGTGCCAGTCCCCATCCTCTCCTCGTCCCGAAGTCCCCCTTCAGTGCCAGGGGTCACACTTTTATTTTATTTTATTTTGAGACAGGATTTCACCCTGTCACCCAGGCTGGAGTGCAGTGGCGCAATCATAGCCCACTATAACCTCGAACTCCTGGGCTCAGGGATCCTCCTGCCTCAGTCTCCCAAGTAGCTGGGACTACAGGCATGAACCACATTGCCCGGCTAATTTCTTTATTTTTTGTAAAGATGAGGTCTTGCTATGTTGCCCAGGCTGGTCTCAAACTCCTAGCTTTAAGCGATCCTCTCACCTCAACCTCCCAAAGTACTGGGATTACAGGCGTGAGCCATGATGGGACCAGAGGTCACACATTGAGCTAATCTAACTCCTTGCTTTTACAGATTTGAAAACTGGATCGAAAGCAGCTAAATGCTTTGCCAAAGGCCCTTTGAACAGTTAAGTGACGAAGCCAGGGCTCCTGTCCTGAACCCACCCCAAAACACAGTGGCTCAAAACCGCAACCACCTTAATCCCCTCCGTGCTGTGCTCAGAGGGGCAGGGCAGGGTGCAGCACAGACCACTCACCTCCACTCCATGTCGTGTCAGCTGGGGTGGCTCCGCCCGCATCCTCGTGGTCTAGCCGGGTCTTCCCACAGCAGCTGGCTTTGGAGAGGGCCAACGTGACAGCTGCGAGGCCTCCTGAGGTCCCTGCTCAGAGGTGGCGAGTTATCACTTCTGCTGCATCCTGTGGGTCAGGCAAGTCTCGGGGCAGCCCAGGTTGGAGGGGAGGGAACTTGGTTCTGCCTCTTGATGGGAGGAGCTGCCCGTGAGCACGGAGGGGACACAGCACGAGTTACCACGCTGCTCTTTTGCCCTCATTATAAGTGGTTTATTTTGCGTGGCGTTCTCCTCCATGTGCATGTGTCCCCTCTTAATACCAGCTGCACGGTACGTTTGTCCATGTGTCCGTGGGACACGGCACAGACTGACATGCTTAATGTATGTGGACTGAATTAAGGAATAAGGAAGTGAGTGAACCTCGATTTTTACCTTAACTTTACAAGAACAGAATAGAATGTTCATTTAAAAGAAAAACAAAAACCCTCAAAGTCATATTCAGGACTTTGAAAAAGTCAGATTTTCTTTCCCATTTGAAATTTTAATGCACATCCTTCTCTCTCTGTTGGCGTTATGTGTTTAGTCTTTGGGCACCACAAATAGGAGGAAAACAGCGGTTTTGAAAGGCTTTCACGAGAAAACGTCTATTAATGCATGCATCTTCCGGCCGGCAGACAGAAGAGGCTGGGCTGGAGCACCTGGGAGCCCGGGTTCCAGAGCAAAAGTCAGTCCTCAAAAGAAGCTGAGGTGGGCTTCATGTGTATCTTAAATTTCAAAAAGTACACGCTTTTCTAAGCAAAGTTTACGATAGAAGTAACTCCTTACAACGTCTCCCAGAGAATCTGCCCTTTAGCCTCCCTGAAACCTTGGTCAATAGGTTTTTCTCTTCATAGAGATCTACACGGCAGCCCCGGGCGGCATAGTGAAGCGTTTAGTTTTACATCCAAGCTAAACGACGCGCAGCCCTGTGCAAACCCAACTTCCCAGGGAAGCGAACCCGAGGGTCTGCAACACAGTGCCCAGAAAAGCCGGGAGGTGCCGGCCTCAGCAAACTGCTTTCACGTGTTCCCCACTGTGGCTCTCACACAGCCAAACGCAAACAAGAAGCTGCTTTGCTGTGGTGGCCCCGGGTGCCTGCAGCTGTGTCCTCCGCCAGGGATCTTGAGAGCAAAGGAGGCAGCGGGTGTGGGGTGGGCATGGGAGGGGCAGGCAAACTTTCCATTTTTCAATGCACTTGGAAAAAGACAAATCCCCAAATTGTCACTGCAGTTGAAGCAGCCCCAGCCGTTGGAAACTCGGGGAGGCCCGAAGCCAGGACCATTTGTCAAGCATATTGGGTTTCAGCAGGAATCTTAACAGTCACTATTAAAGCTGTGCAGACTTCAGGAGAGAGGCAGGGCTCTGCGAGGAGCTAAGAGGATGTACTTTCCTTTAACAATTTTCCTCCCTGGTTTGGGGCCGTTTTTGTTCTGTGGGTGGTGCTGTAGGCACCCTGGGGACAGGCAAACTCCAGAGTAGCCACGTTCATCCCTGGTCTAAAACCACAGAGAAATGGAAGGCTTCGAGGGCAGGGAAGGGGCGTTTCTTGATCCTTGATCACTCGCTGAGAGTGACAGCTTCAGTCTGGAAAAGGGAGAGGTCAGAACACGAACTCTGGGGGCCCGGCCAGAGGGGGAACCAAACCCGGTGGCTGCCCTTACCAGCCATCTCTCTTTCAGAGCTTTGTCTTCTCTGAGCCACCCAGTTTCTCATCTGCAGAACAGGGGTCCTAAAACCTACCCCATAGGGCGGTGGCGGGGACCATGTTCCCCAACTCCGTGCCAGGGCTTCGTAAACAGAGTTCTTATGAGCTACCTAAGAATATATGGACCAAAGCCACACCTATGTCCTCACTTTTCATAGGATGTTCCCACAATTAAAGTTCATTAACACAAATCTCCATTTTATAACTATACAAAGCAAAGAGATTATGTTAAATAAGGAGAACATTTGAGTTTATGGGCTTAGACCTCATGAGAATCAGACTAGCGATTATAAAATGCCAAATCATTTTTTCTCACGTATTAAATGGAAACTTCTTAGAAGAAGGTTCTTTACTCCAAGGGTGACTGTGTTAATGTAGAAGAACAATCTCAAGGCATATTTAGTTTTAAAAGACATTAACACCCACTGCTCAAGCACTTCCTTGGAAGTGAACTGCCAGGTGTCAGCAGAGTGACTCTGGAAGTGCCCAGAGAAGTAATTGAAGAGGAACCTATAGAAAGCCTTACAATTTTGTATCTCTTCACCCAGTGATTTTTGGAAATGTGAACTATCTACAATTTCTCCTTTATAGGACAATAAATAGTAATCACTTTATAATAAGAAAAAATTATATTTTAAGTTAACCGACATAGAAATCAATATTGATAATTTTGAGAATAATCTTACAGAAAAAGGGGGTGCATTTTTAGTTCTGAATTTTGGTTAACTCAATAATATGTTGCCAGTCAGAGAGGACTCAGACCTACTCAGAAGCTCTTAGTTTTAACATACCTGGAAGAGCCAGTCAGACAGCAGGGTCACCCGGGGGTGAGCTGGTCCACAGAGGACACTGTCGTGTCCAGGGGAGGCTGGAGAGCCAGGGACAGGGCTGCCAGCATGGCAGACCATGAAAGGCAGAGCAGGGATGACAGGAAGTCTTCCAAATACAAGCGTGCCAAGGAGAAGAGCTGCCCTAAGAGAGAGCTGAGCCCTAACTGAGGTTACCATCATTCTGGAGGCTTTTAGCCCAGGTTCAGATCAGGGCTACTCAATCACCCCTTCAGGGAAGACTCTTTCAAAGTGCTGAGGTTAGACAAGACAGTTCTGGGTCTCCTACGAGAAGTGAGGGCTCTTTATCAGAACTTCAATCTCTGAGTGAAGATGGAAACACACCCTAAAGCCACCTAGGGACTTGCCCCACAGCTGGGCTTCCTGTCTCTGGAGAGTTTGGCAATTTCTGGGCTTGGAGAAAGAAAAGCCAGGTGCACTCAAGTCATTTATCACCTCCCTTTTAGGAATCCTTATTCTTCCTGACTCAGTCTACCCTGAGACAGCAGTAGGAGTCCATGGCCTCCAAGAGCGACTCCATCAACAAGGCAAGGCCTAGTGTGGCTTGATGCTCCCAGCGAAAGAATTGGGAAGTTATCCCAAACCTTCTCCTTACCCTGGCCCTTTGTGTCTACTGGTACCACCAGATCTAGACTCCGGAATGAAGCTGGCCTCACATTCTACATCTTGGTTTACCTAATTTCAGAATAAATACAATGATGAAGGATAAAACTCCTTTAAGGTGTTAGAGGAGAAAGTGAAACACTGGATGGATCCACAAAAAGTGAATTACTGGATAAACAGACCAATTCTCTGAAAAACTGTGTGAATCCCAAGTGCGCTCTCTGCCATTATTGGAGAACAGGGTCAAAACTCAGCTCTATTAAACCTCCTGCTAATATATTCCTGGTGATCTACCGGGAATTGCTTCACAAAGAGGAGGGTGGGCTCAGGGATCTGGAAAACAAAACCTGGCAAGCAGCAAGACTCCTGGTTCCGGGGGACATTGACTCCCAGGAGGGGCTTACGAAGAGCAGTTGCGCTGTGAAGAATGTGGACTGCTGCGTCTCTTACTTAAGACGGAGTCAGCCACATACCCAAAGGGTCAAAGTCAGATATAAAAGATCAACTTCCAAAACTAGCCCTTTCCTCAGCGTCAATATCACGAGAAGGATCTACGTCCTTTGTCCGAAGGAGTGGCTTCCCAGGGTTAACTTGGCTCCTAGAGGAAGAAGATGGGCAAATCAAAAGAAGTTCTTTTTTCTCTACTTTAGAGTGGGAATCCTAATTGTCCATGACCCACTCACCAGCCAGGTGACAGGAGACAAGAGTCGATGTTCCCAGGTTCCAACCAAAGGGGCAATTTTTCCTCTGTTTGCAAGGGTGTAAGTAGTTCGTTTAAGCCTTTGCTTCCAAATGTAACAGGTCCTGTTCTCATGCAATTTTTGGCAAAAGGTACTCAAGAAGCTTTAGCTTTATCCAAGAAGCCTTTGGGACTTGAGAAAATATGTTGAGAAACAGAAGATGTTATACAGAACTACATATTCAGCTCAATTCAGAACATAATTATTTCCATTCTCCTTTGTTACTTATTATTGTTGGAGCTGAGTACTTCACATGGAAAACAACAATCAATTTCTAATAACACAGGGATATATTTAGAAGTTATATGTATCCTAAAAATAGTCTTGTTGAACTCTACACTTGTGCGAATTTCTGAATATATATTATACTTCAATTTTAAAGGTTAACAAAAATGTCTTGCTTTTTAAAGGCCATCATTCAATCATTGTTTATACATGTGTGTATGTGCAATTTTGCTGAATTGATTTATATCATAAAATTTATTCTAGAGTATACAGGCTTATTTCTTCCTTTTATATTGTAATTCTCTTTGTTATTGATTTAAAAGGTTCCTTTCACATAATTTTATAATTAATCATAAATTTACACTCTGCCTTCAAAAATACAGTTCTGATGAGACCGTTTCAAGGTTTAAACAGCTTCCTTGGGGTTCTAATTCCACCTAGGAGGTAGAAACCCGGAAGAGCATCAGCCCACTGAAGTGATGGGAAAAGCCAGAAAAAATATCACAGCATTTCTTGAATGCATCAGTGAGTTGACCTCATAAGGGCAACCAAGCAGGCCAAAATCCAAGGAAAGATAGGCTCCCCTAGAAAAGTCAGGATGCAGCCTGGCTTACCTGTGAAAATGCATGGGAGGAAGGGGAATTTGCCACATAAGTGAGTAAGAAGAAATCAGCTAAAATTTTAAAGAATTTCTAAAGGTCAACGGTGGACTAACATGACAGTATAGAATCCATGGAAGTCCCAGACAGGAGGGGAGTTTGCACTAATTCACAGGGTCTTTTCATAGATCTCCTCTAGATTATAAATATATTGTTGCAGAGTTTTTACAAAATATGTGAAGTGGTGTAATATTATTTGAAGGTAGACTGCTCATGAGAAAGGTTAGGGGCAAGGGAGGAGATAGACAGAAAACCCCTTTAGTGGTGCAGATGTTGGAAAGTAGAGGAGCTGCCACTATGAAAAAGTCTTGAAGCTTTGCCCCTCTTCTCTCACAAAGTAAATGTCCTGAGCTTCAGGGGGAAGGCAAGCAAACTTGGGCATCCCAGGGCACAAGCAAAGATCCATTGTTGCTGTAAGAAAGACAGAACAACAACAACAGCTAAGCCCCTTTATCCCTGGGAAGGGGGAGGAAATAGTTCTGGGTCTGAGATACCATACCAGTATAATTAGATATCTCCTACTCTTGGGTGAGGATCAGGAGACTGTCTTGTGATAAATTTCTGCCACAGATGCAATGCAAAGTTTGGCTGCCAAGGGAAAGGGGGATGGGAACAATAAGAAAATCTTACCTTTAGGTCCAGAAACAGAGTCCTACCACTGAGGCTGGACCAAGGCAACAGAGAATACTGCCTGCCCCACTAGCCTAGCAAGCACAAAATAGCAAGCAAGAGCACCCCTCTTGGGGTGGAACTAGAGCATAGACAGACACTGTCTGTGATGCAATTCATAGGGTCAATTTAAAAGCTGATAATGGAGCACAAACACTAGAAAACCATACAGAACTTCATAATTGCACTCCAAGAACAAGACATCATTAGAGGAATTTGATCCTGGTGGTGCACTGAAGATAGCAAAAACATAAAAAAAAAAAAAAAAAAAAAAAAAAAAAAAAAAAAAAAAAAAAAAAAAAAAAAAAAAAAAAAAAAAAAACCCAAACTCAGTTCAATCCCTGACTAGATTGACTCACATGTGAATGACCTTACACAGTAGAGGCATGCACATTTCCAGACATAAATTTTTACTTCAGTTTTTACTGTTCTGCACACAATGTTCAGCATTTAATAAAAAATTACAAGATGAAGGGGGGTGGACCAACTTATTGTCAAGAGATAAAGCAATCCACAGAACTAGGCTCAAATGGCCCAATGTTACAATCATTACAAATATACTCCAAAATAGCTATAATTATTATACTGAAGGGTCTAATGGGAAAATAAGACAACATTCATAAATAGATGGGATATTTCACTAGAGAGTTGGGAACTATGAGAGTCAAATCAACATCCTAGAAATAATAATAAAAAAAAACAGCATTAGCAATGAAGAACTCCTTTAATGGACCCATTGGCTAGGCTCAACTGAGAAAAGATTCAGTAAACTTCAAGATAAGTTTTTGAGTATCATAAATAGGAACATAGCAGCTTTGGCATTACTCAAATTGAAACACAAAGAGATGAAACAGAGAGAGAGAAAAAGAGAGAGAGAGAGAAAGAGACAGAGACAGAGACAGAGAATAGAGTATCCAAGAGTTGTGGGACAATATAGCAAATTGGAGTTCCAGATAGGGATGATACAGGTAAAAGGGCAGAAGAAATATTTGAAGAGATAATGGTTGAGAATTTTTCAAAAATAATGAAAACTATCGAGCCACAGATCCAAGAAGCTCAGAGACCCCAGGATAAATAACAAGAAATAAAAAGTGAAAAACAAAATAAAATCAACATACCTAGACTTCATATTCAAACTTCAGAAAACAAAAGAAAGAAAAAGCCTTGAGGGCAGCCAGAGAAAAAAGACCCATTTGGAGAGGAATAACAAAGATAAGAATTATAACAGATTTATCTTCAGAAACTATGAAAGCCAGAAGACAATGGATTGACATCTTTAAAGCACTATAAGAAAATATCAAACCAGAATTCTCTACCCAGTGAACATATCTTTCAAAAAATAAGGGGAAATAAAGGATTTTTCAGCAAAAAAAAACCAAAACAAAACTGAATTCATTTTCAAAAGATCTGCATTATAATAAATGTTAAAGTTCTTTAGGCAGAAGAAATATGATAACAGATACTTGAATATATTATTTGTTATTTTTAATCACTCTAAAAGATAGTTGGTTTTCTAAAGTAAAAATACTAACAACATATTGCTGGGTTTATACCATATATAAAAGTAAAACATATGACAACTCTATTTCCATCTTTTGATGAAAGAGAGGGATTAGAAGTATATTGTTGCAAAATTCTTGCAAACTATGTGAAGTGGTATAATACTACTTGAAGGTAGACTGAAATAAATTAAAGCTGTATATATTTTTTTTAAAAGGACAAATAAAATTAAATTTATTATCACTGAGAAAATTAGACCATCCTTAATTATGTCTTTAAGAAAACACATTGAATGTAGCTTTCGCTGATTATATCCACTTTTTTTTTTGTCAGAATAATTTTATTTTATTTATTTATTTTTTATTGTTTGTTGTTTATAGGGGTACAGGTTTTTAGGTTACGTATGATGCCCTTGCCCCCCCTTCCCCCCAAGTCCCAGTCCCAAGCATGTCTATCTCTCGGAGGGTGTGCATTGCACCCTTTGTGTATGCATATATCCGTCCCCTCCTCCCCCTTGCCCCTCCCCCTTCCCCCTCCCTCCCTACCTGACATCCAATAGATGTTATTCTTATATGTACACTTATGTGTTGTTCAGTTACTACCAATTTGATGGTGAGTACGTGTGGTGCTTGTTTTTCCATTCTTGGGATACTTCGTAAAGCTGTATATTGTTAATCCTATGGAACCAACTAAAAACATTTTGGAAAATAAAGCATTACTAATAAGCATTGACTACAAAAGGGCAAGAGGAAATTTTGGGGGGCGATATATTTACTTGCTTACTTATTATAGCATTTGTAAGAATTCATAGAACTGTATACCTGAAAAGGGTAAATTTTACTGTATGCAAATTATACCTAACTCTAACCTTCCAAAAAAAAGAAAAACACCAAAAAATTTCTCAAGACTCTCCCTCTCTTCCTTTTCCCTTCACTTCTTTACTAAAAAAATAAGTTGTAGAGTTATCATGATGGGCTTACCAAGGTAGGCATACATAATGTGGATAGAGGAGTCATAATGGGTCCAAGTAGAGTGTCAGGGTCAGTGCAGGGTGGAGGGAGCATACCCCCAAGTTGTGGCCTTCTTCAGGCTCTCACAGCTCAGCAGGATGAGGAGAAAGTCACTGTGTCACGGTAATTTGCTATAGGGAGTCAGGACCCAAGCAGAGTGAGGAGGACACCACAAAGCGGGTGACTCAGGGTGGGGAGTTAGATCCTGTGTGGAGTAAATAAAGCATTGCCAGGGGGCGGTGGCCCGGTGGGGGATGTTGCAGCCTCAACGGGGTGAGTAGCATGTTTCTATAAGGCCAGCATGGGTACTGGAGCCCAGGCAGGAGGAGGACGGCACACGTGCAAGGTGGGAGTGGTCTGGCACAAGGATTAGGAGCAAGAGCAGGGCAAGAAATGTATTCGCATGGGGTAGAGGGGTGAAGTATGGGATGGTCCAGTGTGGTGGTGGCTTTGAGTGGGGGTCAGAGCCTGAAGAGAGTGAGGAGGACGTCCATGCAGAGTATGGCCCAGCCCAGGGTATTGGATTAAAGAGGACATCCATGCAGGGAATACAGCCTAGCACAGGTGTCAGAGCCCAGAGGAGTAGGGAATGCTTCCATGGCATGGGGTGTTGGGGCCCAAGCCCCAGCTTGGCATCCCCTGTCAAGCTGGAACACATGGTTTTAACTGCAACTTTGCTCAGGAAAAATATCCTACTGAAAATTTGAGCTGAGTTGGAATTGTTCCTAATGTATAACCAGATGGGCTGAATTGAAACAGAATGCTTGTTCTACTTCCATTCAGAAGCACCAGGAAAATGCAGCTTCTGCAAAACCTGGGGGAGCTTCTGGCAGGACCATGAGAGTTGACTTGTCACCACTTGGATTCCTTTGGTGGATTTGTTGCTGCTCATATCAGTGGGGCAAAGTGCACCACGCAAGATAGAGCCAAGTACTCCAGGACCACCAGAGCCTCCAACAATAAAGACATAGCTCAGTTTATGAGATTAGGAGATAGGAAATTCCTGGGGATTTTGGTAGAAACTGACTTCTTGTATCCATTTCCACCTGTTGAGATCCTTCCTATCTTTTAAATCTTTTCCATAATTACCACTTCTCCCTTGAAACCAATTTCCCAGTCTTCCACACAGATGAAAACTATTTCTTCCATATGCCCCTTTAGTATTATTTTAAACTTTTCATTACGGAAATTATTAAACATATACAAAATAAAGAGAACAGTATAATGAACACCTTCTGCCATGTCCCGAATCACCCAGCTTCAGCAATTACTAACACATGGCCGCACTGGCCCTCAAAGACTTCTGCTGTTCCTTTTTTGACAGTTATGATCTGAACTTTGAGTTATTTCTGTACGACCCTCACACATCCATCTCCCTTCCCCTTCTTCAAAAATATAAGATTCTACGGGGCAAGAACTGTATTGTATTCGTCAGTGTAATTCTCCCCTCCCCCCGGACTCAACAAATCCTTCACACATATCTGTGAATTGAATTGAATTATTAATAATAAGCATTCAGTACTTCTGTCTGAATTTTCTTTCCCTAAATACCAGAGACAGATTTCTCCCCCGAGACCTGTTTAACTTTTAATTTGGAAATAAGAAAGCTGTGTAGACGTAAGAAAGTATAGTGAAGTCAGACTAACCTAAGTCTGAATGAGGTCTCCACAAGTTAGTAGGTTTCTTGCAGCAGGTAACATTACCTCTATGAGACTCAGTTTTATTATCTGTAAAATATAGGCAATGATACTTACTATACATTTTGCTGTAAAAAAATTGAGATTTTAATATTATTAGGTTAGTGCAAAAGTAATTGTGGTTTCAGACTGTGAATTTTAAATCATTATAACTAGGCTCAAACACATCTTTATTAATCAAAATAGGAACCATTACAATCAACACGTTTTTGCCAATGAAAAATAAGTTTGTTTATTCTTCTAGCATAAAAGTCCATGCTTCGGGATTCCATGAACTCTTGGAAAGCATTTTCTGCATCCTGCTGGTTGTGGAAGTGTTTTCCCTGCAAAAAGTTGTCGAGATACTTGAAGAAGTGGTAGTTGGTTGGCGAGAGGTCAGGTGAATATGGCAGATGAGGCAAAACTTCGTAGCCCAATTTTTTCAACTTTTGAAGTGTTGGTTGTGTGACATGTGGTCAGGTGTTGTCGTGGAGAAGAATTGGGCCCTTTCTGTTGACCAATGCCAGCTGTGGGCATTGCAGTTTTCAGTGCATCTCATCGATTTGCTGAGCAAGCTTCTCAGATGTAATGGTTTTGCTGGGATTCAGAAAGCTGTAGTGGATCAGACCAGCAGCAGACCACCAAACAGTGACCGTGACCCTTTTTTTTATGCAACTTTGGCTTTGGGAAGTGCTCTGGAGCTTCTTCTTGGTCCAACCACTGAATTGATCATCACCAGTTGTTGTATAAAATCCACTTTTCATCACACATCAAAATCTGATGGAGAAATGGTTCTTTGTTGTTGCGTACAATAAGAGAAGACGACACTTCAAAACGACGATATTTTTTAGATTTTCACTCAGTTCATGAGGCACCCACTGATCGAGCTTTTTCACCTTTCCAATTTGCTTCAAATGCTGAACAACCATAGAACGGTTGATGTTGAATTCTTCAGCAACTTCTGGTGTAGTTGTAAGAGGATCAGCTTCAATGATCCTCTCGATTGCTCTCGATTGGTCGTGGTCAACTTCCGATGGCCGGCCACTGCACTCCTCATCTTCAAGGCTCTCGTCTCCTTTGCAAAACTTCTTGAACAACCACTGCACTGTATGTTCGTTAGCAGTTCCTGGGCCAAATGCGTTGCTGATGTTGTGAGTTGTCTCTGCTGCTTTAGGACCCATTTTGAACTCAAATAAGAAAATCACGCAAATTTGCTTTTTGTGTAACATCATTTCCATAGTCTAAAATAAATATAAAATAAGCAGCAAGCAATAAGTCATTAGCAAAAAAAATAAAGTGATAAATGGGCATTAAAGTGATATATAACATAACCACATTTATTTGAGAATGTATTCCAATATCAAATGGCAAATTTCAAGGCTAAAACCGCAATTACTTTTGCACCAACCTATAAAAACAATTGATCTCATGGAGACAGGGAGTAGAATGATGGTTTCCAAAGGCTGGGAAGGGTAGTTGATGGTGAGAGGAGGACAAAGTGGGGATGATTAATGGGTGAAAGCACCCTCCTGTGTTCAGAGACTGGAATTACTTCCTCCATCCCACTCCTGCCAGCTGATGGTATGAACATATTGCCAATATTTCATTGCCAGGTTTTATTTAACATTAATGTCAAAGTACAGATGACATGAGAGTAATCATGCATATCTCCAAATACATTAAATTATCTTTGGTATCAATTCACTTAGTTGAAAATGAAACTCTTAATGGATGCTGAGTATTCATATTGTGCAGCTACTCCCACATGTCCCAAAAGAAGGATTAGCTGACAACAGGGTTTAAACTTGCTTATATACAGTACTTTAAAAAGCCAAGGTCAAGTTGAGCCTGGATGACCCCTCGCTAGACCATATCATTATTGCACACACCAGATTATTGAGCATCATAAAACCAAAATCAGAGAAGCAGCAGAGGGAAGCCAAAGCCAGAATTGACTACGAAAGCAGAGACAAAGGGACCAGCCAGAGTTACAGAGTAACAGGGTGTTGAAAGCCAGTAGCCAAGAAAATATTAGGGTTCTGTTTGGGAATCTGTGCTAAGCCAAAAACTGGAAGGATCCAAGGAAATACCAAGAAATCTGTGCAGACCAACTGAATTCCAGCAGCGAGAGCCTCCTTGGCATAGGGAACCTCTTGATATTTTCTGATGCTGCCATTTACATGCAGCTACTCTCAAGTGTTTGTGTGTCTGAAATAATGGATCTTTGGCAACCATAGTTACATAATGTTTGCATTTTTGCTTGGTCAAACTGTTACCCCATTATCTTTAAAGCTATGCGCGATGTTATCAACCGAGAGAAATTAACCTTATTATTCAAACTGGAATGTTTTATTTCTCCATATTTACTGTATTTACCATGGAAATGGATGGATAGATAATCCTTGGGTAAGCTGTTGACACTAATGTTGGCTTAGAGATGTTATTTCTAGCATGGGAAAGAATATTTGGCTGGCAAATTGTAAGCGACGATCTTCCACTCCTAATTCAAACATCCAGCTGGATTTTTAACAACGCCTCCCCGCTACCTCCCCACCCCCAGAGTTTTCTATGCTTTTCCTTAACTTTTTATTTCTGCCCCTTACTCTATGTCAAGTTCTTTGGATACTGCGAGACGATGGATTGTGTAGACCATGACTGCATTTATGTGTTGGTCTCTTTTACTGCAGCGTGGTGGGGAGGTGAAGATGGCCCTGAGTCTGAGGGAGTCGGGAAGGAATGAAACTCTCACCTCCTTTCCCTGGCCAGCTCCCATGCGGTCCTCATGCGCTGGTGGACTCTGGGACAATGGAATGTAGAAACAGTGTATTTCCAACAGACAAATTTTGTAAGACTCAGACTAGCTCTTTATTGTAAAACCAATTTAAGTGGGAGTTTGTGGAGTTCTAATCAATTCATTAATTCATCCAATAAATACTTATGGAGAGTTGATACCATGCTTGGTGTCGTTCTAGGAGATTCAGCAGCAAATATAAGAAAGTCCAGCCCCCAGGAGATTGCATTGTGGTATTGGGGTGGGGCGGGGAGTTGGGAGGATAAGCGGGGTAGATAATGAACAAGTAAAATAGATACGCAGCAGGTGATACATGCTATGAAGAAAGATAAAATAGGGTTCGAGGACCGGGAGCGCCGGCTGGCAGTGAAGGAGTCTGTGTTCTGCAGGGCAGTCAGGGTGAGCCCCTGCTGGGTGGTTATGTCAGCAGAGACTGAAGAAGCAGCAGAAACCAGCCCTGCTCCGCCTGCCCAGCCCTCGCCCTGCCCCCGCCACCGCGCCTTCCCCTCCATCCCATTTCGTTCCATGGCCCACACGCTGGCTTAGGACACCCTGCTACTTTGGGGCCAGAAAACAAAAATGGAACATTATTCACTATTAACTTCAGGAGCCACTGAGCCAGGTATAAGACAGAAAGGGTTTGAAAGGAGATGAGGTCATTTCCCTGGCATCCAGATC